>JAXGGA010001714.1:0-142454 GCA_038373865.1 Uloborus plumipes | reverse complement strand
GTTCCAGTGAACTATCAAAGGAAGTTCTAGGTTTAAACGACTTTTGTAAGTTAACGGCCAATTCAGAGCGAATAGTTTGCATTTACCGTTTTATGGACGTTGTCAAATCCTCCCCATTTTGACCCATACTTTGTACTGTAGCAGCTACTATCAAAGTGGCTTTCTGTCACTTATACTGGACCCTGTCTAGAGTGGATGCTAGGTGTTTTAGCCAAATAAACTCATACACCTCAAACAACCGAAAAGAAAACAGAAACTACAGCCCGAGCTTGCAGCTGCATTTTCTACCCAAACTCAGGTAAGAGATAATGCAGCTTTGGAGCGGGGGGGGGGGGGGTAATCATTACAACTCACTTTGAGCTATTATTTTATTGACTAATTACTTAGTAGGGTAAACTAACGTTCTAAGTTATTCCATTTTATATGAAGAATAATATTATTTCGGGTAATGAAACTATATACTCCAACTCTCGAAATTGCTTATTTTCAACAGAAATTGCTTATTTTCAACAGAATTCGATCGCGTTGAGCGACCTCTAAATATTATTCAATTGAGCTAAAATTTTACATACATCATATTCATGAATAGTGTAAAAAAATTGCGGGGTAAGACCAGAGAAATTCAAAAAAAATTTTTTTTGAATCACCCTAATGTACATCCAAAAAAAAATTTTCATCAAAATCGAAGGGGGTCGAGTGGTGATTTTCTCGAAATTTGGGACACTTGACATGGAATGACTCATATATATATATATATATATATATATATATATATATACAGGGTGTCCACTCCAATCGTGGACCAATAGCTAATTTCTAAACCGTTAGAGATAAGCATATAGTTTATTTAGGAAAAAATCTCCAAATTTCGAAAGGAATTTTGGGTCTATTCAATGTTTTTCAAAAAATCAAATTTTGAAAGAGTTACGAAATTTAAATTTTTATATAGCCCCCCAATCCTATCAATCATATTTAGTAAAACATTCTTGACACTGTAACGTTTAAAACTAAAAAAAAATCACTGTTCTACGACAAAAATTGACCGAGTTATGACGTTTTGAAAAATCAAGATTTTGCATTATTTCATGACGTCATCGAGAGATCGCTTAAGGGATCGTATGCGAAATCCTTCAAAATCTTGATTTTTCAAAACGTCATAACTCGGTCAATTTTTGTCGTAGAACAGTGATTTTTTTTTAGTTTTAAACGTTACAGTGTCAAGAATGTTTTACTAAATATGATTGATAGGATTGGGGGGCTATATAAAAATTTAAATTTCGTAACTCTTTCAAAATTTGATTTTTTGAAAAACATTGAATAGACCCAAAATTCCTTTCGAAATTCGGAGATTTTTTCCTAAATAAACTATATGCTTATCTCTAACGGTTTAGAAATTAGCTATTGGTCCACGATTGGAGTGGACACCCTGTATATATATATATATTTTTTTTTTTTTTTTTTTTAATCGATCAATGTATGTTATGGCAAAAAATAATAGATGTGAAAAAAGAAAAACACTCCTGAATTTACATGCAACAGCTTTTAAAGATCTCAAATTAATTTTTAACTTTTGATTCTACTTTGCAGTCTTTAAACCTAAAATTTAGGTGGTAATTTAACTAATGACTGAGAGGGGGGGGGGGGAGCATGTTGCATCCAGGAAAGGCTTAGTTTGTATAGAAGCTCAAGGGAGATCAGCTCTTGCACTTCTGCTAAGTTTTATGAGAATTTTTACATATATATTATAGAAGGAATTTAGGCTAAGATAATAAAAAAATAAGACCTGAATATTATAGTGCTTCCTGACTTCTTTTGTCAAAAATTGACACTTGGTTACATCGTTAATTGTTTCCAAACTAGTAAATTTAGTTTTAGTAAAGAAGTTAAAAGCATTTCATTTTTACATAGGCGGAAAGCACTTAAATATTTTATGACGTAGGTAAAATTTCTAAAAGTTAAGTAAAACACAAATATTTCAAATGCTACTTAAATTCTTGACCAAATAAAAAGGTTCACTCCCTACTCCTCCCCGCTATGCATCATTCGTATCTGGTGTGCGAAAATATCGTCCAACAGAGCAACACACTCCTCATAACGATACATAACCTTTTTGCTTATTAAGCCCCTAAATCTCCAATCTAACCAAATTTAAGAGGTATTCCTTCTCTTAATGTTTATGCATAAACCTACTCAAAGACTTTAGTGCTAAAGCACGAATACATATACAAAGAATATGAGCCATTTCCGGTCGCTATGAATTCATTAGCCGGTTGAATAACAATACTTCTTCGCATCTTTCCCTGGCTTGGATAAGATTTTCCACATTAAAATACAGAACGGTTATTAGCGATAAAAACTACACAAAGCTTTCTTTTAGTTCTGGTTTTATAGAATCAAACGATAGTAATACTGGCCAACCACGCAAATCGTGCTCACCCCGGGGCTGTATTTTATAACTAGGTTTGCTCTTTCCGCGGGAAGAAATAATGTACAATTTTCTTCTTACTTGAGCTTGTGTCTTTGCCCGCAGACAATCTATCAAAGGGTTATTGTCAGCGAATAAATGTTCTTTGGCATCGGTACTTGGGAAACGGAAGTTTTAAATAGTTTATTAATGTGCAGATAAAGTGCTTTGAGTTAAAAGTCTAACGGCTGAACTCGCATTTAGAAAAAAAAAATAATTAGAAGGGTGATTTAATGTCAGTAGAATAACGAAATTTGTAAAAGATCTTTAATTCTACGACTGGTGAATACTGCAGCTCGCAATAAACACTTGTTATAGTGCTGCGGGGGGAGGGGGGGGGCGATTCCTATACGGCAATTTATACACACGTTAAAGTCAGCTCTGACACCTCCTCCCATAGGTAAATTCTGTCCGTCATAGTCAGGGGCGGATCCAGAAATTTTTGTAAGATGGGGTCAAGTTTTAGTTGCAAGTATTATACTTTATAAAAGTATCAGTTAAGTGCAAGGAAAACTAAGTATGCAAAATTTAAACCTTTTTCGAAATGCCATACAGTGTTTTACAGCATGTAACATTTTTGTAATGTTCTATTAACTTAACTACATATTAATTTTGATAAAAATTTACAACACCAGGAAAACTAATATGAAATTTATAAATTGTCTACATGCAACAAATATTATGCTTCTACATGCAACAATATAAAATGCTTTTAACAAATAAAATCTAATATATTTTACTCATGATGCATATGTAAAATATTTGCTTCATTGAAAGCAAGATTGTTAATGACTGCGCAACTGATAAAGTTTGTTTCTTATCACAGGGGGGTCAGCTGACCCTCAGACCGCCCCCTGAATCCGCCCTTGGTCATAGTGCACACACAGACACATGCACACACATATGTACTATTTCATGACTTAAGCCAGTTAATTGTATAATTTAAAAATTACAAATTAAAAAACTCATTGTAAGATACAATGATCTATTTTTTACAAGGACTTAAAAGTTTGAATTAATAATACCTCGAACAGTCCCGTCATTTCGCATTTTTCCAGGGAAGGGGGAGGCAAAGAGTGACTACACAATGTAAAATTTACCAAAAAATGGCAAAAACCACGCATCACTTATATGCAAATACATTGATTTCACAAAGTCAGGGGGAAGGGGGCAATTGACCCCCCCCCCCTGCCCCTTGAATGACGGGCCTGACCTCGAAGGTAGAGACAAGAGCTTTCCGATAGGAGGCCACGTGAAGTCATCGTGACCTTTCAAAGATTCTCATATGCGACAAATTTAAGCTGACGACTGGGCGAATTTAGAGACAATATTGCTATAATGTATTTTTCTGTATCTGTTTTGTTTTTTTAAAAACTTTTGAACTAAGATGTAGGTATGTGAATGCTCGTATTTTATCATTCGGTTGATTTCGGAATTTTTATTCGAAAAACTAAGGATTCACCCCCCCCCCCCCAAAAAAAGGGGCGACCGTGACTGTGGAGGATTGTCCTTGGTGACTTTCCTTGTAAGGCAAATGATATGTTGAATGAGAATAAAAAGTTTATCCCATTTCAGCTTATCACATTGTATATTCAAATTCAACCGTTGGGAAATTTTCCTTATATGTATATAATTTTCACTAAAATCGGGCACAAAGCTATTTCATCTCCCGAAGCTACAATTACATTTAGCCCGAATTACACTTAGCAAATTAATTTATTTCGTAAGCATTTATTAATCCGATATCTGCCTGAAGCTTACAGAATTTTCGATTGACCTGAAGAGCACATAAAGTTAACCCCAGAAAACTAACTAGCTCTCTTGAGGTCGATGGAATTGGAAAAGGGTGTCATAAATAGAGATTAAACAGTTAGTGAGGACCCTGGGGTAAATCTTTTCCATCTCAAACGCACGCAATACACATAAGAATTGAAGTTAAAGAAGAAGAAAAAAAATGTTTGAGTAGGTTCTTTTACAGTAATTCTTAACGTCGTTATTAGAGGAAGAAAAACTGTCATCATTATGGAAAAGCAAACTAAGATGCATGGGACTGAAACCAGTAATTCCGACGACTGTTTGAAAAGGATGGATTTTTTTTTGAAGAGTTTTATGAATGAGTGTTTGACATGATGCACTTCCACTTTACTTTAGCCCATCGTGAAGAATTTAATTGCGTTATAAATATAAGGTAAGAGTGCTATGTATACGTGATTTAAAATGACGGTTACGTCTTAATGTACTTAATAGCGTGAAAGCTGTTGTGATATTTCTCTACAGTTGAAGTTCTTTGTATTGTCTGTATAATTAACAGCAGATGGGTTGGGATTTACCATAGAAAAAATAATTCAGGAAAACTAAGAATTTTTGACTTTAGAATAATATTCAAGTAACTAAACAATTTCCTGTCAGCGTGCTCTCATCATTTAAAAAAATGAAAACAATAAAATAAGCATAAAAAAAGTGGTAAGTCAAAAGTTGGTTCATTTGTTTGCTTATGTTAAACGAGGCTACGTTTGATTGTTAACTATTTGCAGACCTACACAGTAAAAAATGAATGTTGTTTTTACAGTATAATACAGCTAATTTTATAGTAATAAACTGTAAAAATTGCTAATTTATCAGTAATAAACTGCAAAATTGCTAATTTTACAGTGTATTTCCGTGCATTTTACAGTTTTAAACTGGAACTTCTGCTGTCAGTATTATACTGTTGTTTTTACAGTATA
Organism: Uloborus plumipes; assembly: GCA_038373865.1. Classification (NCBI taxonomy): domain Eukaryota; kingdom Metazoa; phylum Arthropoda; class Arachnida; order Araneae; family Uloboridae; genus Uloborus; species Uloborus plumipes. Next base: position 137,264 of record JAXGGA010001714.1, on the reverse strand, counting down.
ATACAGCTAAATTTTGCGGCAATAAACTGAAATTAATAACTTAACAGTAAGAAACTGTAAAATTGCTAGTTTTACAGTTTATTACTGCGCATTTTACAGTTTTAAGTTGGAACCTCGGCTGCCAGTATTATAGTGTAAAAACAACAGTTCATTTTTTGCAATGTAGTGCAATTCCCGAGACCGGTACCCATTATTTCCTTGGGCACCACTATAAGTGGAATGCCTGGTAAAGCAGATGTGTTGTGTAACAAGTGTTGTAAAATATATGTTGTAAAATATTTTTTCAGTACACATATTCAGTAAGTTCTTACATCTCAAAATCGTTTTCTGTTATTTGAATGCTTACAGTCAATCTATGTATGTAATAATCATGGAAAAGGATTCATTGCCTTCTTTTGCGCAGACGTCATTTTAATATAAAATAAAACATTTATACGCTTATAAAAGTTTTCTGTAAAGCGTAATTAAAATTGAAGAAGTCATAATGTGTTATAAAAATATGTCAAAAAAAAAAAAAAAAAAATCCTAAAAATGTCCAAAATAAACGAAATTTTTGAACAAATATTCATCAATATCATCAAGATTGGCACGACAGCCCTTTGGGAGATCTAACTTTCTTCAAAAGCTTTCCCATTCAACCCCCCTGTGTGCCTGAACTTGACCTCCAATTCCTAACTTTTAATTTGCCAAAAAACCCCATCAAGGCACTCCTTTTATCTCTCCCAGATCTTCCTTTTAATCTTCAACATGCAGTTTGCAGTAAAATAGATGTTTAAAAGCAGAAAATTGTAAAGTAGGCTTTGAGATGGAGAAATGTATGTCTGTCGGTCAATGGAATATTTCCCCTCTAAATTTTAAAGGCATCTCACTACTTCCATATGTTATTTTGACTTGAAAAGAAGAACACACAAAAAAAAAGAGAGAAAGAAAAAGAAAGAAAGAACGAAAGAAAGAAAAAAGAAAGGAAAGAAAAGGGAATACGGGAAAATTTAAAGCAACTACTAGCTGCGTAGCCCGGCGTTGCACGGGCTGTAATGTAGTGAAGGCAGTTTGAGAAAACTACTCGCCACCAAGGCGGCTCGCCTTTAAAGAAATGAGGAAAGTTTAAACAGTTTACTCGCCGTCAAGGCGGCTCGCCTTTACAGTAGCGAGGAAAGTTTCAATTCACTACTCGCCGCCAAGGCGGCTCGCCTTTAAAGTACCAAGGAAAAGTTTAATAAACTACTCCCCGCTAAAGCGGCTCGCTAAAAAGCTTTCCTGCATCAAAGAATCAATCGAATTATTTGCACATGCTTCCTCAAAAATAAAGACGATGTCAAGTAGCGCATACTTAGCACTCTCCCTAAATTACAAATAAAATTCCTTTCCAAAAACAATTATTTCCAAACCGCTTTCTTCCGGTAAAATTAATTGCAAAATTTTAAACGAAAAAGTTCTTTTAATATTTGGATCGAAGCCAGAAAAAGTCCCTTCTAAAAACAGCAATTGCAATTTTATTTAAAAACACATTTTCAAAATGGTACCTGAGAAAAAATATGTCATTAATAATTAGAATAAAAACAATTGTTAGAACTTTGTTATAACACGTATTCAAAATGACAATGAAAAAAATAACACTCTTTCATTTTAAAAAGTTCAACTTAATTAACGTTTTAATTCAAAATCGCAACGGAAAGAAATAAATATCTTGGAATTTTAAATAGTTCAATAATTTAATTAACGTTTTAATTCAAAATGGCAACGGTAAGAAAAAATGTCTTGGAAGTTTAATCATTAATTAGGCTTAATCGCTTTAAATTTGACTACTTATTAATTAAACATTCGCTTTAAATTTGACTACTTATGGATCGCAGCCAGAAAAAGTCCCTTCTAAAAACAGCAATTGCAATTTTATTTAAAAACACATTTTCAAAATGGTACCTGAGAAAAAATATGTCATTAATAATTAGAATAAAAACAATTGTTAGAACTTTGTTAAACACGTATTTAAAATGACAATGAAAAAAAATAACACTCTTTCATTTTAAAAAGTTCAATTTAATTAACGTTTTAATTTAGGGCCGAATTCAAGTGAAACACCATTGCAGTCGCTTCGAGGCGATCGCATATTGCAACCGCTACTGTAAGTCGAATTCAAGTTAATTCGTTTCACTTGAATCCAAATTTTGGAATTTGCGATTGCATTGGTGAGTTGCGATCGTCCGTGTTTCACTTGAATTCCTGCCTTAAAATCGCAACGGAAAGAAATAAATATCTTGGAATTTTAAATAGTTCAATAATTTAATTAACGTTTTAATTCAAAATGGCAACGGTAAGAAAAAATGTCTTGGAAGTTTAATCATTTATTAGGCTCAATCGCTTTAAATTTGACTACTTATTAATTGATATCTTCGCTAATTAAAATCGTATAATTATATAGATTGAAACTAATGAAGCCTGAAAAATTACCTATCTATCGGTACCTGGTTCGACTTTCAGTTCATTGGCGTTCAGGAGAAAGAAGCGTGACATAGAAAGATAGTTAGAAAGAAAGATACTCAGTTTTTAATATAAGTAGATACATTCCGATCTAAAGGGCTTATATGTACTACAAACTAACTTCATTTGAAAAAAAATCTTTAAGAAGAGCAAGAATAAGAATTTAAAAAAAAAACTCATTTGGATATTTTAAGGGTATTTTTTGATCAATTCAAAATATTTTAACATTAAAGCCTACGTGAGAATTTCGGTATTATCTGGATTTTGATATTAATTGGCAAAAATAAGATTTCTGTGTAAAGCATTGGATTATTTTTTTCATACTTTATTTTATTATTATTATTTTTTTAACTATGAGATTAAATTTCGAAGTATTGCTGTAATTCATTTTCATGGTTAGTTTTTTTCTACTACAGCCCAGTTACATAGTGGGAAAAAAAGGGCTAAACTTTTAACATCATGTTTTAAGGACATAATAGTTTACTGAAACGTGATTATTAATAGTTTAGTAGAATGAATTTGATTCCATTTTTAATTAATTCATTTCTTTTCACTTAAGGGCAATTCCACGTGACTCACGTTACAATTTGACGTGATTTTACAAAAGTAAATGTTATATATATTAAAGAAATACCATGCCTGATTTAAATAAAGCTGTTGACAGTCATCTGGTATGCAGTGAGAATCTGTGGATGTCAGCATTTTAAATTTCAATAGAAATAAATGGTGTTTCAACCTGAATTTAACAGCGTGACTCACGTTACAAAAAAAAGAAACTCAAGTTTTTTGGGTAATTAAAAACCTAAGATTCCTGCTCTTTCAGAATAATAAAATTTAAAAACTGCTTTTCATGGCACAAAATATGTTTCTAAGTTGTGATATATACGAAAATTAAGTTTATTCTGCAGTCACTAATTAAGTTATTCAATATTTTGAGTGTGACTCACGTTACATACACTGTTAAAACTAATGGTTGCAATTGGCACCTTTCCGGGGTGAAACGCTTGTAACAGGAGCGGCACCCAGTAGGGTGCCGAGATTTCACCCTTGGCTTGGGTGAAAAACTGGCACCCTCAATTCCACGAGCAGCGCGGGTGAAAGATGGAACCGTATAGGAGAGCATAATGGCACCCTCACTGTTCACTATTGCAGATCCCTCCTGTGCTGTGTGCGTTTTTGTTTTTCAATTGTGTTTACTTTTATTTATTGCTTTTTTTCACAAAGTCTTGGTACATTTTCACCTTGAATTCCGATTTGAAAATGATCGAAACTTGTAATTTAAGGCATTTTCTCACAGTTCAGACTTTCCAACATATTTTAAAAGAATTCGTGACTTGAATTAAACTCAGTAGTTTTAAAATGCTATTGACATTTACTGCAGCATTATCTGTACCGAAAATGAAGAGGGAAGGTATTTTATGGATCCCTTTCAAAAACAATCAAAAATATTCAGTTGTATTATTCTATCAATAAACAATTGAATCGCTTCATTAAATTATAAAATTTTAATCAAGGGTAACATATTAATAGGTATGTATAGTTCGACATTTAAATATCTTTATGGAATAAAATATATCGGGTATTTGAAAAGCAGTGTTTGTTAAACGTCAAGTTTCTCGACAGATTAAAAATCGAAATATATTTTAAGGATCAATTCAACTGATGGAACAAAAAGTAAGCTCTGGCGATAACGAACTCAGCATTTGTTATCAATAACGCCAACGAAAGATATTAGCGACAGCACGAAATGCATGGCATTAAAATAGCATATACATATACGTATGATAAAAACAAATAAGAAAGAAAGAAAGAGTCATTCAGAGTTTCTTTTTTTTCTCTTCCCTTCGCGTTCTGCTGCTTGTTTGTATCTGCACGGCAAAAGAGATTCGCTGCACAGAGATAAATTTCCGTTCGTACACTTTGAAATGATTGTACAAATATGTTGGAAATTCTTAGAACTATTATCAAATGCATGTACTTACGTGAGAATTCGAAGACTAATATGAAGACTTAATCCATTTTTGTAATAAACTCAAGGTGAAATCCAAGACTGTGAAAACACTGAACCGAAAATTCTGTCGTGTCGACATAAACAAGATGTCCGCCATTCAAATGGTTGATGATGATGATGAGACCTCGCGCAGGCGCATTCTGTCAAAGGTGCCTTTTGGTACGGCGAGATGTCTCACTGAGCATGCGCAAGCTTCATTCACCCCAAAGGGTGCCGATGGGAGGCTTTTTAGTGCGTTAAGAGCATTTCAAATTCGCTGTGGCACCCCGTGGCACCTTGCTTTCACCCAAACTTTCTTATTGGCACCCCTGCGTCACCCGTAGTTTTTACAGTGTAGTTTCGTGACTCACGTTACATCTCCGTTTTAGTCCTTTACTTTACATCTTATTTTGAAAATTTTGTGTAGAGATTTCACCTAAATTCAATTAAAATTAATGCTTAATGGCTTGTTTTCTTTAGTTGATCAGTTTTAAATACAGTAAAACCTCTCCGAGCGGTCACTTTTACAAAGCGGCCACCCCTCTTAACGGCCAATTTTTCGCAGCACGAATTTTTGTCCCATAGACCTAGGGTTAAAATTCTTCTTAACAGCTGCCATCTAACCCCTCTGAACGGTCACAGAGTGGATTCATCAATTCAATTTTCCAAAACATATGTTTGTCTTTTTTTATACTACTTCCCATATTTTCTCTGTGGCTGCATTGTACTGATTTCAAATTCTCAATTCATACATCTGGAAACTTTTACAGAATATTACACACCATTACGTTTCATCTGATACCAATCATAACATTTAATGTTGCATAATGGCTGTAAAATTAGTTGACTGCTGTCAGAAGTAGGCTCTTCAAATAACTTACTTTTCTCATCCACGACTACTGATGAATAATTAAATTTTAAGCATCTCAAAAGAGAACAAGTGAGATGTTGACCTTGCTTTTTAAAATTTCTCTTATGTTCCAATTTTATATGTATATAAAAAAAAATTCTCTCACTCAAGCTAATTTTTTAAATCATTTTTGTTTAGATTTTCTTGGGATAAATAATTATTTCAGCATGAGTTCAGTGGACATTGAAATCTTCTTTTCAAATGTATATTACATTTACGGATGAGTATTGAGTAACTCACTTATGACTACATTTTAACTGTGAGGTGAATTAACGGAATTTCTCCTTGTTTTGGCGAGTCTTCCTTAGTGTATTTACATATTTGTGTACTTGTTGCGATATTTAAGAAGTTTGAATTGAGCCAAAATTTCCTTTGAAAGTTTCATATGTTTATTTTTCAGCTTATATTGAATTGCTAAAGGCAATATCCTTAGCTTTTCGACTTTTCTCGTTAGACATTCTTTAATCCAGAGACAATGTTTCTGTTTACATGCAATTTACTTCCCTTCTTGCTTCAACTTTTCTCGGCACATTTTCTGTCATACTGCGGTTACTCGTTAAATATTTTAAAAAATTCTTTTATTGAAATGAAAAACCTTTCTTAGGTACGGAAGAAAAATATGTGCATGCATAAACACATGCTACACATTGGAAAGCTGAGGGCCAAAACAGGGACCCATTGCACTAATTGAAAGATTATAAAACATTAAAAGAATTAAAATTACGCTATTTATATTTAATTTCATCAGTATTATTAATTATATGTAGGTGTGTACAAGTGCTAACCCTCCCTTTAGACCCTAAAATACCATTAGGGCACATTAAATACTTTTAAGAAGTTAATATTAGCTTGTATTGGCTGTAACTCACTTTTCGCGTGACTCACGTTACAAAATAAACATCCTTATTTTTGAATAAAAAAGCAAAAAACTCTAAATTGGCCGATAATTTCTTTTTTGTAATATACATGAGTAGGAGAAACAGGAAAAAAAATTTCATTTATAAGCTATAAAATTTGGAAATATTAAAAAAATTAAGTTTTTGTGACTCACGTTACACAAAATTTAATGGTTTAAAAACTACTTAAAAAAATATTTTAAGAATAAATTTCGAAATGTACTGTTAATAATTGTTTTTTTATCGAATAAATCTGCCAGGAAAAAATGTAATTAAATTGTGGAAACAGGCTAAACCAATGAAATATGCTCGTTTAAAATTGTGTCTAGCAGAGAGAGACTTTTACAAGATTGTGAGCTCATATAACAAGTTCTCTTACAAAAAGAAAATGATTCGACTGAAGTTACCTTATTCTAATTTGTAAACATCAATCAATATAGAGAATGTACAAAAAAAAATTAAGACAATTTTTCAACATTTTTTTTTTAACACCGAGTTCCCATGTTGCCTGGAATTGCCCTTAAGTCATATTTATTTATTTTTAATTGTTTTGTTTCCTGAAAATAAAATACTCTCTTAGATTCATTTGAAGCCAATAGCATTTCAGAGATTTCACCCTTAGAAAATCAATTTTTACAAGCAGAGAAGTATGCTTAGTTATATCTGTATGAACTTCTTGTTTCTTTTCCAATGCAGCACTACCCATTATATTAATCACCTGCGAAATTCAAAATGTAGTCAATTTTTCCAGTCAGTAAAATTCTCTGCCACTCTATCCCCGGTAGCACATACTTTAAACGCAGACATTCGTGTAAATAAGTGACTATCTGAGTAATTTTTGGTATAATTTTCATCATTATACAGCTCACTTGTTAAGAAGTGGATATTAAACATTAAAACTTTAAACAAAGCTCAAATTAAGACAAGTCGAAAGAGTCGACTTCGTTAGCAAAAAGCATTGAGAATGCAGCAGAGAAAGTAAAGCAGAAAAACAACGCAAATAAAACTCAAGCGGTCACGAAACACACGAAAGGGAACTCCGAGTCTCGCCATTTTAATACAGCCTCTGGTGATAAATTAGACGCACTATAACACACATGCCATCTATGTCGGCCACAGACAACATATTAGGAAAACTGTCATAAATCCAAAGGTTGTTGAATCATCAGTAAGTGATCTTTGTCTGTGTCTTAATAAGAACTTGGGTTGAATCAACCCTTGTGATTGGATCCCGATGCATGAAGAGGTATCAGTAATCGTGGAAATTCAGATGCATGATAACCGGATTATATTTTAATGAACTATAAGAAAAGTGGGATTGTCTGTTCTACTATGAATATAAAATGAATTGGTGCAATAACATTGGAGATTTTGTAGCAATACCCCAACAAAGTTTTAGAAATGAATGAAGTAAACATTTATTTTTCCATGTGTCAATTTCAATGCTTTTTCAATTTTGACTGTAAGCGGATGATTGCCATTCATTGTGGTCAAGACTTCTTGGTACATCAAACCTCCAAAGATCATATATTGACAAAAAAGCATTTTTTTCAGGCCCGTCATTTCGGGGGGTCAGGGGGGCTGTCAATTGCACCCCCCTAGCTTTGAGAAATCAATGTATTTACATATAAGTGGGCGTGGTTTTTAATGTTTTCCGATGACATTGCATTGTGTTTGGACCCTTTGCCCCCCACCCTGGAAAAACTTGAAATAACGTCCCTGATTTTTTTAGTTCAATGATCACATTTGAAAGGCTTTCTACACAATGTAAATTTAGTTGCGTTGTTCCATACTGTAAATAAATTACAGCTTTAAGACTACTATAACTGTAGGCTGTAGTCAAATTAAATCCATTAGAGGCTGCCCAGAAATGCTGTCACACTTTGAGGGGGGAGGGTGTTGTGAAATTGTGACTGTTTGTGACAAGGGGTGGGAAGGGGTAGCAAGAAAAGTGACATCTCCCATTTTCATGTAAGAATGAAAATAACGTGACATGTGGCAAAAAGGGGAGGGGAGTAATGCGAAGTGCGACACTTTGTGACAAAGGGGAGGAGAGGGGTCAAAATTGAAAGTGCGACATAATTTATGGACAGCACCATATTGCGTTTTTACGCATATCCCCCCCTCCCCCACTTGACTATAGAGTTTCTAAAATAAACAGGCTCTTTTTACACTGCAAAAATAAACTGTTGTTTTTACAGTATAATACTGGCTGTCGAGGTTCCAATTTAAAACTGTAAAATTCAAAGTAATTAACTGTAAAACTAGAAATTTTACAGTTTCTTACTGTAAAGTGAGAAATTTGACAATTTATTGAAGTAAAATTTAGCCGTATTACACTGTAAAAACAACAGTATAATACTGGCAGCAGAGGGTCCAGCTGAAAACTGTAAAATGCACGGCCATAAGCTGTAAAATTAGCAGTTTTGCAGTTTATTATAGTAAAGTTAGCAGTTTTACAGTTTAGTACTGTAAAAGTAGAAATTTTAGTTTATTACTATAAATTTAGCTGTATTATGCTGTAAAAACAGCATTCGTTTTTTCAGTGTAGATGTGGGAGAATTTATAGGAAGCAGAAACACAACATTGAGGACGGAGTCAAATTTTGAGTAGGAGAAACTTTTCCTGCCATTATTAAAGTAACAAGCTTTTTTAAAAACATTTCCTGAATATCTAGGCCTTCTCAAATCTATATATATAAAAGAAAGTCGTGTTAGTTACACTATTTATTTACTCAAGAACGGCTGGACCGATATGGCTAAAAATTGGTGGGTAGATAGCTTAGAGCCAGGAGACGGATATAGGCTATAATTTATGTGTGTCAGTTACATAAATAGAAAAAATGTCTTATTGACTTCGCCTTTTTACGAAGCCTTTTTTGACACCTCCATGGCTGAGCGACATAAAGCACACGTTCTGGCAGCTTCCGGAGCGATGTAAACAGGTTGTAAGTTAGCTGTGCGTTGAGTGTTATTTGACTTTTTTGATTGTGTTATTTGAAATAAACTATAAACAAACGAGTTACTTCTCTTGAAATTTATATGTGATAAGCTGTCAGAAACGATTGCTCATTCCGAGGATCCCGATGATCTCAACTCAGGGGCGGCATTTCAACATTTCATTTGAGGGGGCGAGATTTTTAAAGAAGTACCTCAGTATTTAATAAAATACATATTGGTTGGCAGAAAGATGTTTTAAAATGGATTCAATGTTAAGAAGAATTAGTTATTAAAATAATTAAAATTTGTATGTCCAAATATTTAATTATTTTTTATTAAATCTACAATACTTGGAATCAAGAACAAGAGAAAATTTCGTTTTTCATAAATATCCAGTATCTTGTGCTATTTCCTAGACAGCAAAGATGAAAATCCTTTCTTGTTCTGTTAGTCTTATATTAGAGCTAGAAAACACATATTTTCGATTCCTTTCTCTGTGAAATAATCTAGAGGAAAAAGTTTCGATTTTCATCAACTTTTGTTGAAAATTGATAAACTTTTTTAATTTTATTTTGAACGTGATCATTGATTTGTGATGTACATACATAAATTGAATTTACCTGCTTTTTTATCTTTCTTCGGAAGATTTTTGGGGGTGCAACCACCCCCTCTTGCCCCCCTTATTTGCCGCCCCTGTCTCAACCGATATGCCGTTTGAATTTAAAAGACTTAAATTTCCAATCCCTCTTGCATTTGTCATGACCATCAACAAATCACAAGGCCAATCTTTTAAAGTTTGTATTTTGAATCTAGAACATCACTGTTTTTCCCATGGTCAATTATATGTGGCATGTTCACGGGCCGGAAGACCATCTGCGTTGTATGTTTTGGCGCCTGATAATGAAACAAAAAATGTTGTGTATCACAAGGTACTTAAGTGAAGAGCAACCTATGTACTGAAATTGATAAAAGAAACGCAATAAACTGAACATGAAAATGGCGGGGGGGGGGGGGAATGTTGAAGTTGAATTTATTAAGCAATATCATTCTTATACAGAAACAATAATGAATGATTAATGAAGGTAGGGGAGACTGGGTACGGTTGTGACAATTTTCGTTTGCTCCCCCATAGATCCCTTAGCAATGAATATGAGCTGGTTTAAAGTTGTTTTTATGTTAAAGTGTTTATTTGCCTGCTTATAAACACTAAAATTTTCTCCCTAAGTACAATATTTAACTCACAGGACCAAATTAAACAAAAAAGGAAAAAGTGTCACAACCGACCCCACCCCAGGGGCGGTTGTGACAGGGCTTGGGGTCGGTTGTGACAAGTTCAAAAATACAGCAAAACAGTCTAGATCACTTTTAATTTCAAGTAATATTAAACGTAATTCAACATAACCTTCATCTGGGAAAGTTTAACATTTAACAATGTGTCTCGTTCAGTTGAAGTAGCCTTATACCAAGTCTTACAAAAATATCAATTTTTTGGAATTTCGTGACGTCTGTTTTGGCACATTATGCACATCCTGTGGATCATAACCGTGTCTGTTCATAACAATTCTCAAGTATCAAAGAAAGATACCACATTTATTTGTTTCATTGAAGCTTGTTACTCTTGAAAGGCTAGTTGCATGAGCTACACGAACAGACGTGAAACATTTCTATTCATAAATGAACGGAACCATTTCTCAGTAGCCATTTTACTCTCATATCTGCTTTGAGCGTATATGTAAGCTCAAAAGCACTTTATTATGAGCAATATAACCTATGCACACGTTGTTTTCATTGTGCCAGCGCCGGCCGGCTCCATCGCGTTTACGAATGAATGTTTCGTAGCAAAGACTTACGATTAACGTTGCATTTCCAAAGCTGTCCGAAAGAAAAAAAAGTTTCACGTCTTTATAAGCTTCTTTATATTTCATTAGGTCACACTGCCCAATTTCTGTCTTCTCCAAGCGTTTTATGGGCATCAAATATGATAAAAACATGTTTTACTCGTGTCACAACCGTCCCCACGCAATTTGTCACAACCGACCCCAATCCACTACTTTTGAAAACAGCAATCGCCATGGCAATACAAAATAACCCACATAAAAAGTAATCACTGCTATTTCACTATTAAGGTTTACTATTAACGGGGAGAAAACTTTCATTTCTCTATCTGTACCCATTCAACAGGAATTACTAAAAGACATCGAACAAAAAAACTTACTTTTGACTGTTAAAAAGTAACCAACCCCTCTGCTAGCGTTAATATTGCTCGATGGCTATCGTAATGCTTTGACACACATTCAGACAAACATGCTGATACTCTCTCTCTTTGCTTCAACCGGGTATTAATTATGGTTTAGCTAATATGACGACTGTCACAACCGCCCCGCGTCACAACCGTCCCCAGTCTCCCCTACTTAATTTTTTTTAATATTTTCTAATGATAAAAAACTTAATAAATTCAAAAATTTGCTTATTTATTGTCTTTAAGACGGAACAGAGTTCGCCGGATCAGCTAGTTACTCATAAATCTTAATAATAATGCTTTAATAGTCTACGCAGATGCAGATGTAATCACTAAAAGCTAATTTGAAAGCAGTAAAAAAATCTCACAAAGCTCGTTTTTCAGAAAGATAAACATAGCATTGTTGCAATGGCAGTTAGCTATACATAGAGTAGGTAGCATTATCAAGATAAAAAGTAGATCAAGCTTGTCAGTTAGCACGACAAAGACAGTTTAGAAAGGACATCAAAAATTTGACAAGCTAGAGGGGAAACGCAATGTTTACATTTTTTTCTGTTTCTTTAAACCGCTGGGGCGTGTGTTGATGATGTGAGTCGTTTAGAATAAAAAAATTTACAGATCTAACTGTGGTAGATATTAAAGTAAGTAAAGTTTTTGAAATGATGATGAATGGAAAAATATAAAAATACAGTTATATTAATTGGAAGATTTTTCGCGTCTAACACCCCTAAGCAGTCATTGGGTCTCTCGATTTGAACATGATATCATTTCAGAAGCAAACAAAATTTAAATTTTCATAACGTAAAAACTAAACATTAGTATCAAATGATAAAATACTAATACACTCGGTTGTGATACGGATTTTCATTCAAACAATTTATTTCGGTATGAAATGACACTGATTTCGATAATATAGCAAAAAAAATTTTCAAGTGCTCTACTAACAGTTACATATTTTTTTATTATAATTACCTGCTTTTTTTTTAATTTTTTATTTTTACATCGCATTGTTGCAAATGCAAGCATTACTTGAAATTCGATAACATCTGCTGAGTAATAAACGGAAACTTGAATTTCGGGATCTTATGACGAAAAAGCACAATAAAGTTAATTTCAAAAAACGTGGGAAAATATCGGATATATATTTAAAAGTAATTTGTTTCTAACAATAGAAAAAAGACTGCTATTACTCTCTAGTTTTTGAATTTGCGCCGATTGAATTATAATACACATTAGCATGAAAAACCAAACATATCTTTCAATTTGGCAGTAGCATCAGCTGAGAAGTAAACTAAAATTAAATGTTGTGATACCATAAACAAAACGTTGACTTTAATAAGAGACACGTAATAAATCATCAAAATTAAGATGAAAAACCATTAGTAATGTTTATAAGAGATATCACTTTTGTCGAAAGAAAAAAAAAAAAAAAGGGTCACTTGCCTCATTTTGACGAAGTGCACTTATTTATCCTATTATGTAGACGCTAAGGATAATATATTTCTTAAATTGTGGATAGTATCAACTAAGAAGGGTCTAAATTTATTTATTCGTTTTTTTTTTTTAATTTATGAAGAAAGTGATGTTATTGATAAGAGAAACACAATAAACTGGAATGAAAAAAAGAAAAAAAAGAAAGGAAGGAATTATATAATAGAGGTATATATTAAGATTCACTTCCTTATGATTAAAGAAAAATACGGTTACTTGAAACAAAAGTTGCAGAAGTCGCACCAATTAAATTATATTATCAAAGATACAAAAGCAAACATATATTTTAAACTGACACTACTAACTGAGCAGGAACTAAATTTTAAGTTTGGGATCTTATAAAAAAAAAACCTTGAAATTAACAAGAGAAACGCATTAACTGAACTTCAAAAATAAACATAAAATAAAAAAATAAAACAAATAAATAAATAAAATTTAATTAAATAAAAATAAGAGAAGGAAGAAAATAAAACAATTGTAGGAGTTATATTTGGAAGCAAGTGCTTCCTTATTAAGGGAGCAGGGGGGGTGGCACTACTGTCACCTCACCACTTGCCGTTCGCACACCAATGCGTCATTAATCATATATTAATGACGCAACATCAATACTTTTGCTAAAACTGTCAATACCAACTAAAAATAAAGTATTGAATTTCGGGATCTTGTAAACAAAACTGTGAAATTGATAAAAGAAACGCAATAAACTGAACATAAAAATGGGGAGGGGGGGAGATGTTGAAGTTGAATTTATTAAGCAATATCATTCTTATACGGAAAAAAACAATTAAATGCTGCCATGTACGCCACGAGTTACTGAAGTCGCACCAATTCATTGATGTTATTAATGAAGTAAAAGCAACAATATCGTTGAAACTAATAACACCCACAGAGCAGGAACTAAATTTGAACAATACATTGAAATTAATAAGACAAAAACAAAACTTCTAAGAACGAGGGAAAAAATTAGGAGTTTTATTTATAAGCAAATACTTCTTCATCGAAAAAAAAAAAAAAAAAACATCTATCACTTGCCGGACAAGTTGCCGAAGTCACACGGATTGTAAATGACATCAAATTAAAAGGACGTAACTGCAAACACATCTTAAAAATTGATAATAAGATCAACTGAAAAGAAATTAAATTTGAATTTTGAGAGCTAATAAACAAAACATTGAAATAAATTTATGAGTTGTATTTATAAGCAGATACTTGTTTATCAAAAGAGGGGTTGTCCCTTAATACACTAGTTCCTGAAGTTGCACTGATTAAATATGAAATCAAATTAAAAAGACACAAATGCTAGCATTTCTTTATAATTAACAATAAAAGCAAATTAAAAGAAACTAAATTTGAGTTTTGAATGCTAATAACCAAAGCACTTAAATTAATAAGAGAAGCTCAGAGACGCTCACTAATCTCAACTTTAAAAAAACGCAAAAAAAAAAAAAAAAAAGGAAAAAGAAAAAGAGAGAGAGAGCGGGAGAGAAAGAGAAAAAGTAATACCTGTATTTGTAAGCAATTACGTCTTTATTAAAAAGGAGAGAGAGAGAAGAAAAAGCTTCGCCAACCACTTGGCTCTCAAATTAGTTGAAATCGCACCGCGATCAAATATGAAATCAAATTAAAAAGTCTCATCTTTTAAATTGACAGGAAAATCAACTGTAATAAAACTAAATTTTAATTTTAAGAGCAAATACTCAAAACATTGCAATTAATAAGAGAAACGCAATAATCCAAACTTAAAAAGACAAAAAAAAAATAAAATAGCTATGAATTTATTGGCAATCACTTCCTTATCGAAAAAAAAAAAATGCGAAAACAAAATAAACACATCTTACCAATCATCACTTAATCTCATATTTCCATCACCTTATACCCCACTTCTTCATAATCACCCATAGCACATATTTATTCTTTATCCTCCATACCACTTTTAACCCACACACTCAAACTTAAACATAAAAACCCACAATACACTAACCCCTACCCCTACACCTACCATCCTACCTTATAACCTTCCAACGAAACTCTCCATTAACTAAATATCAAATCAAATTTACCCTTCAAAAAAAAAAAAAATCTCCACACTCCAACTAAAATAAAAAAAAATAAAAATAAAACACCAAAACAAAACAAATAACTCATATAATTATTATTAACACATATATCAATCCTTCCTCATTAAATCCTTATATAACATATACCTATTTATTCTATCTCAACACAATAATACCCCTCATTCCTCAAACCCACCCAATACTAAAGTCCCAAAAATTATACCTCCCACTATAATTACCAACTCAATCCACTCCAAACCAATCTACACTTTACCCAAAATAAAAAATAACCAAACCAAATAAATACCAACCACCCACCACCCCAACCTCAACAAATACTCAAACCATCCATTCTAACAAACATAAACATTAAAAAAACTATCTTACTACCTTCCACTCTTTATTATTTATTCCCTTTCTCTCTATTTTTATTCCTCTTTTCCCATTTTCTTCCTCTTTTATTTATACTAACCCCCCTTCCTAAAAAAAATTAACCCATCAAAAAATCTCTAACCTCCCCCACATAAACATATACCCTCCTCCTCTATAATATCCCATTACTTTTTCACAATACTCCAACCTTCAAACAACCTATACCTTACCTAAACCACATTTTTCAAACCCTATTTCCAACCTAAAAACACTACCCTCCCATACCAAAAAAACTTTCAAACCCCCCACCCATATACTAAAATAACATAAAACACCAAAATATCCTAATATCAATCCAAAAACACTAACAACTTAACCAAATCCTATTCAAAAACAAATTAACCAAATATAACATACAAATCAAACAAACACATCCATACACACATATCACAACCTACTCCTCTTCAACACCCCCTTCCCCCCCCACACCCAATCCTCCCCCAATCCAACTCGCAACACAAAAGAAAATAAACATCCTCTACCTAATAAAAATACAAATCCTAAAAATTAAATTCTGCTTTTTTATATCTTTTTCTTTCCATCTACAAATTTTTCTTAACCTAATTTTATTTATTCCCCCCTTACCCAACCCCAACACCATCCACATCTCACACAACACAAAACCTCACAACAAAAAAAACCAACCACAAAAAACACAAACAATTCAAAACACACCACCAGCACACAACACCTCACATTATATACCAATTCCATAGATCCAACATTACAAACAAATCATTCACACACTCAACTCAAGGTCTAAAACCACATACGAACTAATCCGAGCTAGAGCTCTTACAGTACTAGTAATCCTCCAAGTGAATAACAAGTAGTAAGTCCTACAACTCGGACGATTATTATATAGACGAATAACGGATTCGACGTTAGACCGTAGCTGGCATGCCACTTCACAAAACAACCGACCGTATAAACACCAACAGTTGAGCATCACTGTAAGACCTTGAGTTGGCAGAAAATGGGGGATGTAGGAAGCGACGTATCCTGATTGCTGATATGATATCTGGGAGAAGATTGTATCTTGTCTACAAGTTCCTCATGATGCAGGCCTTCGACGCACTCGTCCTAGGATCATTGTCGTGCCACTTTCCACGAGGGTTACAACGGGTCGTAACCCATTCAACCTTTCCTTTCTCGATACCTGTGTAAGGTGTGGACAACAGGTGCCACGATACGTTGATGTAATCAAAGTAGCTTTACTCTTTGACGGCTTCACCCAGTTGAGATCACACCCCTCTCTCCAGCTATCGGAAAATTAATAAGTTATCAGGTTAACTTATTGCTACCTAATCGCAATTCAACCGAGGTACGACTCAGAATCGTCCTTCTTAATATTAACTCCCGTAAAAGATAAATATCACATAAAGACAATTGTCGCTCTAAAAGCTGTACAGCTTTATTTCCTTAAACAAGAGATAGTGAGAATCGATATCTCGTGTGTGTACGAAGATGGATGAACCGATCAGCTACACGCTCGC
The DNA here is from genome assembly GCA_038373865.1 of Uloborus plumipes. NCBI lineage: Eukaryota > Metazoa > Arthropoda > Arachnida > Araneae > Uloboridae > Uloborus > Uloborus plumipes. The sequence goes on along the minus strand of JAXGGA010001714.1, from coordinate 120,336 downwards.
AGACTATGATCATAGTTTATAAGCATATATTCTCATCATACAGGAGACGCAGCTCGCACTCGAATCTCTATGACGCATAGAGACTTGTGTGAGTGTAGTAACATAGTACACGCTAAATTCCAAAGTTTTTAGCAAACTTTTCAGTGTCAGAAATAGCGATGCTAATTTCGAAGCATATGAAACATTTGTAGCATTCACTAACGTATCAGTGCAGCTTTTTCTCTTTGTTCAACTAATTTCTTAAAATTTAGTGCTTGCATAAATGTTACACCATAAGAAAGATTCACTGTAATGTGTAGTCAGTACAGCTCTTTTTTTATTTTTTATTTGATAGGCAACTACTTCTCTATTAGTAAGGGGGAGAAAAGTAGGAATGACGCAGAAGATACTTTAATGAATTAAAATGTATATGTTAGCAGGTTTGCAAGCATTTCGAAACTTATAGAAAAAATTTGCAGTTTAAGAAATAGCGATGCATGCTGATTTCGAAGCATATGAAAGATTCACTAACGTGTCAAAGGGATGGAAGGGGGCCTAAGCACGGTGGGCAAAAAAGTATTGTGTCATTTATGCTCATACCCTTATGAAGCTTCTTTTGTGATGTTTAAAATTATTTTCTTTTTGATACAGACAGGTTTTTAAACGTTATTCAGAAAAAATACTTTTTTTCTTGTGCAGTTTTTCAAATAAAGCTTTTTTTAGGCATCTGAAGTATAAAAACGAAAATTACATCAGTGTCTCGAGAATACTGTGCTAAGTGTACTGTCTAAAATTCATAATGGTAGATTTATAGTTAGAGAAATAAGTAGAGCACATGGTGTATCAATAAGTACAACAAGATCATCTACACTGCCGAGTACAAGAGGTACCACAAAAAGTAGGACCAGACGAAGCATAATGCTGTGGGTAAATTTCAAAAAAGAAAAAAAAAAGAAAGAAAAATAGTGGTTAAAAAGAAAAGAAGAATGAAAAATTAGCCGTGAAAAATAAGTTCACCACAGGCTTTTTAGAAGCATTTTGAGTCACTTTTCTCAAAAACAGAGCGCAAAAACACAGCCATTGTTTGAACGTATAAAACTGACACGAACAAAACTTTACACTTATTACAACCATATTGGGATTAGCGTTGAGAAAGCTTTCATGAATCTTCACATAAATTCCTAGGTACAAGACATTCATTGTAACTAAGGCAATTAGCTTTCTCTTCTCTTTCAATAGCCTATTTTTAAGTTTTGTTATGTAAAATCATTAACTTTACATAACAACATTTTAATTCAAAATAATAATAATAATAATAATAATTGTAACAATATGATAACAATATTAGTAATGATAATGACAAAAACAACTAACAATAATAATAAAAATGATAAAAATAATAATAATAATAGTAATAATAGTAAGAAGAAGAAAAATGATAATAGCATAAATGTTTCGTTTTTTTTTTTTTTTTTTGCAAGTCAAGTGTACGTTAAAAGTTCTGTAGTAAAAAGTAAGCCATTCATTAAAAATGCATCAGTATTGAATATAAATGTAAATTGACTGCGTTAAAAAAATCTATTGGTCAAGAATCATTTATTGCTAAAATCTTTTTCAATAAATAATATGATTCGAAGAGCATAAGTACAGAAAAACAAAAAGAGGACTCTTTGTTTCGGGAGTGCAAGGAATTTCATTTTCAGTGCAAAAGTGTCTGAACTTTTGGATATTTAGACTCTCAATAAAATATTTTGTTAAGTGTTTATTGTTTCACTGTAAAAAGAACTCTTTGTGAACGCAAAATATCCGTTTGCAGTGTTTTACAAGTTGGTGCTTCTTACTCTACTGTGTATGTTTTTTTAATTTTTAGCACAGAGATATTTATTTCCTAATATGATAGAAATTGTACCGTTGTTCAAGTTGTACAAGACTGCCGTGTGATCCAAGCTGCAAAACTAAGTAATTTCGTACAAAATGTCTCCTACCGGAGAACCAACACCAAGAAATTTTTTTATTTATCATTTTATTCGGTACGAAATGTTGCAGACAAAACTATGTGCCAGATTTCAAAGAAAAAAAATTTAATTTCTTTTGCGTAACGTTAAAAGACATGAGTTGCGAAACCAGACCTCACAAAAGGTTTTACATTTATAATTTGCCACAGTTTCCTCCTAAATTATTTCAACATGGCAGATGAAAGAGCAATTGGTGTTGACGCGAATTTAACGGTGTAATAGAAATGTGTAATGTATTTTTTCTCCAAGAGGGAAGGCATTGGAAAAAGATGCGTCCTTAGCATTTGAAGAAATTTATGCGCTTTGAGTTTTGTTTCCAAAATGAAATCGAAACCTGCCTAAAATGCTTGCTTTGACATAAAGCATACATACTGTAAAAAATAGATGTAGTTTTTACAGAATAATATAGATAATTTTATAGTAACAAAATGTAAAACTTTCTAATTTTACAGTAAAAAACCGTCAAGTTTCTAATTTTACACGAATAAACTGTAAAGTTGCTAATTTTACAGTTTATTACTGTGTATTTTACAGTTTTAAACTGGAACCTCTGCTGCCAGCATCATAGTGTAAAAACAACAGTTTATTTTTTGCGGTGTACTGCAACTACAACCAAACAAAAGAGCCCCCACAGCAAAACAATAGTTTACAATGTGAATTAATGCATTTACTCAGAAATCTGAGAGAGTAAGAAAACTCAAAGGAATGTCACAATCATCATGTTTAACCAATTGCTACTCTCATTATAATAATGCACCGTCACGCTCAATTTGGAATACTGGGAATGGTAATTGGTCGGCTATAATTCCCGCAATTAAAATTTATTTCATATTTGCCAGGAAATATCTTCAAATTTATTACATTCAGCTTTCAGCTCAAGGCTGCTTGGAACCTTTCTTTAAAGACGTAGTAAAGCTTACATAGTTTTAAACGTTTCACTACTATGCTCTAAAGTCTAATAAGATCTATGTTGCCTTTATATCAAAATAACGAGCTGTTTTTTTTTTCTTTTTGTTTTGGTTTTTGAATAGATTATTCCTCAGGCTCGTCATTTCAAGTTTTTCCGGGGGGGGGGGAGGTCAAAGGGTGCAAACACAATGCCATTTCATCGGGAAACTGGGAGGGCAATTGACCCCCCTAAATGACGGGCCTGTTATTCTGCTTGAATTGCATAATTAGCATTTTTTTCCCGTTTGATACCAAGATTTGTATTGTAGATTTGTATCCCAAGTGAATTTGTATTAGTAAATTTAGTAGGTTTAAAAAGTTTGTAGGGATTTTACTTTATAGAAACAATTATAACGTGTGGATTTTTAATTCTTAGCAACATTTCGTTAATTTAAACATGATTGAATTTATTTAAGCTGCGAAGATGCAATGTAGTTGTGTTCCCAAATTATGACTCCATGCCCCCCCCCTCCAATTATAGAAGAAGTAAATGAGTGCTATACTTTTGATTAACGAATATAAGAACCTTTTGTGAACATGAATGCGTGTGGGAATCCACAAATCTTCCGACTGCAAATGAAAGTAGGCAGAGTTGCATAAGAACCATTTATTTGGAAAAGTTTAACCAACTAGTGTTAATTTGTGTTTAATGACTGTAGTTATCTCCTTTTCTTTAAAAAATGCATTTGTTATCAAACCTCGGACAATGCTTTAATCCTTCATACTATTAATCCAGAACCCTATTTTGAAAATGACACTTCATAGTCAATTATGCCATTGTTCGGGGTAATCAATGCAAATAGTGCCACTCATCTTTTACGGTTGATTAATGTCACCTTTTGCTGCAGATGCTGTGTGTCCTCTCATCCCAACTTCCTATTACAAGCACGCGATCGCCAGGGAAGAGAAAAAAAAATTGGTGACACGAAACCAGCACAGCCTTGAGATTGGAAATGTGATAATCCAGCAGAATCTGCAATCGACAGGAAGACAGTCATTGGTTCCTATAATGATCTATTAGAATCTTCTGTTTGGGTCTACATCATATGTTTTGCTCGACGGGGGCTTTGCTTGTAACGGTTTTGTAATTTGGTCTTTGTGTTTCGTAACGAGCTTTGTCGGAAGTTGGAAGAGGTATCATTAAACTGGCGAGAGTAAGTTTTTCCCAAGTTGGTCGAGAAATTCGCCTGGGTAATTAAGTGCATGGTCATTGCTAGGAAGGATGTGATTTTCAGCGCAAAAATCTTCAAATATCTTGCACAGATGGGAAACTAATGACTCGTGAAAAGAATGAAATCTATTTTATAGATCTGTTCTTTGATGATACAACATCAGATGCCTGTCATTAACACTTACACGAATTGCTTCGAATCTCTCTTCGCCGAAATCTTGGTCCTTTGTTCATGAAATTTATATTGCTAATAGTCTAACTGTGCCACGGAAGGATGTAGGATTTTTTTTCTCATAATTTTCGACCAACTCATTCCTAATTTTTCTCAAAATTGTGATGATAAACTATTTCTGAAGAATATAATCTCGAAATCATGTGTATTTATTGGGCCTAATTTTGACGGTATATACGTAAAATTTATTTTTTTTTATTTTCATTGGATTTTAAAGTTTTATTTTGAAAATATATTTCCGCATCCACACTTTCTCCTCAACGAGGTAAAACACATCGGCCGGGAAAAAACACATCTCAAAAATTTGAAAAAAAAAAAAAAAAAGTATACTAATTATTGATTTCATTCAGATCTAAATTCAATGCTCTTTTTCGCCACAAAACTTGCACAAAGCTCCCATAACTGATGCTTGGTGCCCTATAAACGATGTAATTCTGCTTTTCTCAAACTTTTTCGCCTCAATGACCGGTAAAAATTCGTGAGGAAAAAAATCGCGGAATGGGGAGATTTTTTTAAATTTACAATTTTGTTTTTACAAGGCATTAAAGAACAGCTTCACAAGCTAATTGTAAAATTTTTATTATATAATTTACTAGCATTAATACCTAAAGATGAAGATAAGTAATTATGGCAAAATTATTATACATAAGAAAGTAAATCTTTGAGAAAAAAGGCACAGATCAATTATTTCATTGCTGGAGATAGTTTCATACCGATCAAAGTCCAAACAAAGCGTTTGCACCTATTCAATAAGTCAAACTCCCAAGCCCAAGTATGATTCCACAAATAAATAAATAAAAATAAAAAAGAGATATACAAATAAAAATAAAATAAATCAAAAATGAAAACACTAAAACAAAATATTTTGTAAGTCTGCGAAGTTTCCATTGATTTTTTTTTATTAATCTTTTTTAAAGGTTTTTTGACTGTTGCGCCATTGCACTATGCTTTGATAAATGTGAAGGTCGACGTTAGAAATTTAAAAATAAATAATTTAGTCCATTCATTAAAGAAAATAGACAACTAATGCTTCCGTATACCAGCCAGATGTATTTTAAATAAAATATTTGTTTTACTCAAGTAGATGAACTGATTATAGGTTAGAGTGGGGAAGAATGAGCCCATGAACTTCCTCACCCAACAGTTTAACCTCTGGCCTCGTGGTTAGGGAATGAATCGCTAACCTCAAATTAGCTAAGAGAGCGGTGAAAATTTATAATCTATAATTGAACAAAGTTACTTCCAAGTTTGTGGGAGACCAGAATAAAAAAAAAAAAGTTAACACCTTAGTTGGACGACCCAGGCACGGCCTCAAACTTCCTGTCTTAAAAAAAGGGGATTTAGCTTCTGGTGAGCCGGTTTCTAATGCTAAGGTAAAGCCTAATTGCAGTAATTTTGGATCACACTTCGGTCAAATTGCCTTCCTTGGAAGTTAGGAGAAAACACAGAGGGGGGGGGGGGCTATTAGGGGGATTCAGAAGATATATCAGGGGGGAAAATATAGCGGAAAACAAAGCTGAACCTTGAGATAATTTGGAGAGAATTGTGCATTTTCATGGTAGTTATGAAACGTTTGAAATATTTAGCCTTACTTTTTCTGGGGAAGACGTTTTGACCATTCAAAAATAGTCTTTTAAATTCAATAATTTGAAAAGCAAAGATGACTGGAATACTTTAGTGCAGTGGTTCTCTACTTTTTCATTACTGGAGATCACTTGGTATCCTTCTGAATTATAAGTGGACCACATACGGTAGAAATACTATTTTCACAACAATTAGATTAGATAAAATGAAGTGAATCCAAAAGTTTTCTTTAATAAATGTCATTACAACTATAAAAAATACATAAAGTAAATTTCAATAGCTGTTTACGAACCACATGAAGATTGTTCGTAGATCTTGAGAATCACCGTTTTAGTGTACTTTGTTAAGAACGTTGTACGGGCAAGAACCTACAGAAATTAAATTTCATAAATTTTGGTGTTATTGTTCAGCGAAATTCGAAGCTAAGCTTTCTCGTTAGTTGAATTACATATTAAAGAAATATTGCATACATATGTCGACGTTACAAGAAATGGAGAGTAAAAATAGAGCAGAAGAAGGAAAACAAAATACAATTTTTATCAATTTGCTCTGTCTCTTCCTTATAGCTCCAAAGCATGAGTGTACAATTTTCATTGAAATTAGTGCCTTACTATGTTGTTTTTGCTTCATTCTTAACTTTCGTGAAAGCCAAGTTTCAAAGTTAAATGAAATAAATTAAATAATCACATGGGTTTCAAAAAAATATATATATTCGACGTGAGGAATTTCCTTCAGGAAAGATTTTTGTAGCAACATTTCATTTCACGCTTCTAAAATATCTTCATTAGTTAAAAAATGTTCAAACTATTGCTTAATTTACAATAACAAGCCTGACACGTAGGAAAATTATTAAGGAAATTCTCATTAAGAAAAACAATAAAAACCTGTATATGAATTTGATTTTGCAGACTCAATAAGCAGAATGTTTTAAAATAAAACTCGTTTAGTTAAAAAATGATAAAATATGCAAGAAAGTGGCAAATTAATATTTAAACTTTCCTTTCATACTGATATGCAGACATATTTATTTGTAAAAAAATTTTTTGATTGAAAGTGGACTTAAGTTATAACTTCTACTTTTTTATTACGCCAAATGGAAGTAAATACTCTCTGTAAATACGTTATGTAGGTGTTGTATGAAACTTCCTCCGTAAAGACAAATTTTCGAAACATTTTTCTGCTCCTTAAGAGTGAGATCGCTTCATAAATCGGTGGATATACACTGACATTTTAATTTAGTATTTTTATATTTATTTCTATTACAAAAATGCCTCTGCTTAATTCATCACAATTTTGACACTTTTAATAAGAATGTATGAATGAGAAACACAACAGCTAATTATGTTCAGCACATTTTTTTGGCAAAAATATTCCTCAAGTTAATCTTCAGAATTTTACACATATAGCCATAGGTAAATTATTTCATACGAAACTCAAATAATTATCACAAATTTTTCTTAAATGAAATGCCATCAATCATTATTACTTTAATGACGATTCAGGTTATTTCTTATGAGGAAAACCAAGATTTCAGTCAAACGGGAAAACTCGAATTTTTCCAGATAAATGATTGAAGTTTGGGAAAGAGATTTTAAAACGAAAAAGAAAAAGTAACTAATATAAATAAGAAAAATATAAGCAGTGATTCTCAAACACATCTCGATTTAATTTTGCTCCTTAGATTCAACCTTAACTCACCAACAAAGTCACGACATTCTTCTATTAATTACGTCATACTAAGGAAGGCTTAGCTTCTAAACGTTTTAAATTGGCTGATTATAATTGCAAATATAATTGAGCTAAATTGACTAGCGATATGCATCAGTAGAAGCCCAAGAGAAGCCATTCTCTTCGGAGTTTGAAGTTTCTTTCGGAGACCAGTTTCAGAGTAATCGTTCTGTTTTTTTCAAAAAGATTTTCCGCTTGCGTGATGCACGTTTTGTATTTATTGAGTATACAAGGTTATACGCGAAAGAACAAATGCACAAACAAATCAATGGAAAAGTGTAATAGTTCTAATGCGATTTAAAGGCCCTTCCTCAATTTAGTTGGCGATTTGACGGTATTCGTCTTTGGGTAAAGGGAAGAACAAATGTGGGAATTTTTGGGAAGGAATTCGTTTTGATTATGCTCAATCAGACTGCAAATGTTGCTGAAGTTGCAGAGCAAAAAAGCGATTTGAATTGGATGAATTTATTGGAAGCATGACAAAACTTTTGTTTTGATGGTGGGTTTGATCCCTTGTAGAATCGTCATCGTCGCTTCAGATAGTTATCGATCTGCTGTAGTTATTTCTATTTTTATCGAGCTTTGGGTGAAGCGAGACAAGCGCTTTTAATATGTTCAATTTTAAAAACGTTCTGATGAAGAGGACGAACTTTTTGCATGAACGGAAAGTTCATTTTGAATAGCATGCTGTAGAAATAAAACGCCTGCAAAAAAATAAATAATTAAGAAGGAAGGAAGGAAGGAAGGAAAGAAAAAAAAAGAAACCGAGAGGAAAAGAAAATGTTTAATCTTTAAAAAATATTAACAATTAATCTTTTTTTTTAATATGCTTCGCTTCCCATTCTTTCCTATACATAAGACAGAATGAGATAGTGTAATTTATAATGAAAAATTGAAACAAATGTTTTCAAAGCTTAAAAATATTGGTACTCTTCGGTTTTTCATACTTTAGTACCGGTAAAATAAAATAATTTAAAGCTTTTGTTTTTCAAGCGCCTGCGCTTTTTATGAGAAGACAAAGTGAAACATGGCGTCCTCATAAGAGAAGACACAAGCTGTCTCTGGTATGCAATGTAGAACACAAATCGGGAGAAACAAGGTAAAGAATGATTCGAGCAGCTCATAAAAAAAGTACAACTCGATATAAGATTGTTTCAAAGTTATCTTTTCACTGTTATTACGAATTTGTGCTCTTAGCTTATGCCATCTCTCACGGGGGTGTTATTTTCCTCATTGTCCCCTCAAATTAAGTGCAGACCCGTCAGTGGGACCAAAAAAAATGCCAGTAAACTTAGGGAATTCAGCTGCTAAATTCTACTAATATCACTCTCTTATAAAGCGAAAATTTCTTTTGATCGACTGTTGAAATTAGGCAGGCCCGTTATTTAGTCACGTCAAATCCCCCCCCCCCCACCCTCCCCGCCTATGAGAAATCAATATGTTTACATGTTAGTGGGTAGGGAGAGTTTTTGCTGTTTTTTAGTGTCATTTACATTAATTACACACCCTTTGACCCCCCCCCCGGAAAAGTTCGAAATGACACGCGCGAGTGTGTATATATATATATATATATATATATATATATATATATATGTATATATATATATATATATATATATATATATATATATATATATATATATATATATATATATATATATATAATATATATATATATATATATATATATATATATATATATATACTGCTTCTTTTACCTTCTAAACAAATCTTTAAGTAAAATACAAAAATAAGTCAAGTTTTATAAAAACAAATTTAATTTATCAATACGTATTACATGTCTGACAAAACCAGTAAGGAACGGTGACCGCATACGCGTGTCAGCCAGCGTGGTGGCAGTGTTAAGCATCGGAATACGTGCTAATGCGTCTTGCTCGTGACCCAGACATTTAAGCATCCAAGTCACGTCCGAAGCACACACTCTTTGATACATTTTGCTCTTTCTCATCACGAAATAGACTCGGATCCCTTTTTCCTTCTGGGGTGGAACTGCTTGAGTTAAAACACACACACGCAGCAGTACAGATTCTCCACAGAGGAGAAAAGTGATAAATGAGCAAACAATGGGTCGTGATTGGAATGTCCCGCATTTTTCGGATTCTTCTGGGGAAGTTGATAGATTTCGGGGAAATGGTGGTCTTCCGTAAAAGGGAATGATTGAAGATGGTGGATCAGTGAAATTGATGTATCTGAGATATTTGATGTGTGTACTGAGGTGGGGTAGTGTTTTTCCGTGTGACAGCTACACAATTTTGATAAGAAATATACACTGTAAACGCCATGTGCGCAACAGCTACAGATTTTACAGACATTCTTAATGCACGTTACGTTTACCTTATTGGGATTTTATAGATCTAAAATCTCATTTCCTCAGTTTTCAGTTATATCAGTTTTCTAGGCAAATTTCAAAAGTTTAAAAAATAACATGTTTGGGATCTTTGAGATGAAATACTAGTCAAATATTTTTCTACTTTCGATTTATTTCACCACACGTAAAATAATTCTACATTGGGTCGTGGTTGGAATGTTTCGCATTTTTCGGATTCTTCTGGGGAAGTTGATAGATTTCGTGAAATGTTGGACTTCTGTAAGAGGGAATGATTGAAGATGGTGGATCAGTGAAATTGATGTATCTGAGACGTTTGATGTATGCAGAGGTAGGGTATTGCTTTTCCGTGTGACAGTCACTCAATTTTGATAAGAAATATATAATATAAACGCAATGTGTGCAACAACTACAGATTTTACAGACATTCTTTATTCACGTTACGTTCGCCTTATTTGGATTTTATATAAATAATGTCTCATCGCTTCAGTTTACAACTGTATCAGAGTTTTCTCAATAAATTTTAAACGTAGAAAACAACGAGACATTTGGGAATCTTTGAGGCGAAATACAACTGTTTTTTTTTTTACTACTTTAGGTTAATTTCACTACACGAAAAAATAAATCTAAACAATTCAAGACAATCTAAAAAGAAAATTGCAATTCTGTGTATGCATTTCAAAAATTTATCCACTGTTCATATAAACTCTTTTTAAACATTATCAGTATGAATAATGGCTGTCGCACTATGAGACGATGCAAATTTGCTAGCTCCATATAATGGCGCTTTAGTTTTAAAGTATTTTGGTACTGCATACGCAGTTTTGGCGTTTGTTTGCGTGCGTCGTAAGTAAATGTAAGGGAATTTGGGTGAAGTCGCCATACTAGGGAAGATGCCGTATGATGTGCTGCACCCATAAGCATCAACAAAGACAGCTAGTCACTCAGTTAGAATGAAGGAGCATGTACATCGAGAGCGTAAATAAATTGGTTTTGATTTTTATATACCCCGCAGGTATAAGGTATAATTTTATAGTGTTTTGTCATTTTTACCCCTCCGATGAGTGCCCGAAATAGTGTTAAATGCCTTTGGCCAAGACGCCGTACTTTTGTTTGGGGAAGATGCCGTCGCTTTTTGACACGCCCCAGAGAAAACAATGATTCCGCTCGAAACATAAACGTAGGAAACAACATCGAACCGTCGAAAAAAAATGTAATTCGATTAAATACATTGTGTACAGCAGTTGGCGCAAATAGTCGTGCACGGCAACTTCCCCCTACGGAAATTGCACTAATGGCATCTTCCCCAAACCGTTGGGGAAGATGCCGAAATGGAAGAGTTTTGTAATCACTAATTTTCGGAGGTAAAAAATTGTGTTTCAAAGCGAAACCTATTTTTTTACCAATCACAGAAGTCCATATTTTAGGACAAATTGGATTTTTAAAAATAAAACCAATGCCCAATTTTACATAAAATATAGTCAAAAAAGACGGCGTCTTCCCCAGTCTGTTATGCACCGTCTTTTTTGCAATCAGCAAGATATCACTATCTTGTGGTGAAACACATCACTAAATGATTTAATTTAAGAGTATTGCAATGTCCAATTACTTAGCTTTACTTTTCCAAATTAACTAATAATATTGCATTATTTTCTGCTCATTTTCTTCATTTATTTTATCACAGATTCTATAAGCACACACAATAGCTTTTGTAGATCTTCTATATCGACACTATTATCGTTCTCTAAATATTCTGTAATGTGTATGCAATACCACGCATAATAATATATTATACCGACCCTAGAAAAGATTTCCACTGCATTTATACACATTTTTTATGCATTTTGTGATACTGATTAACTTAAAGAGTTCCCTCTCTTATTATTCAAAACATACTATGGAATATTATACTACTACTCTGTATTTGCCTTCTTTATATGACTTGTAAAAAAAATCTTTAAACTCAATAAATATTTAGTGTACCCTCGTTAATATACAGGGTGTCCACTCCAATCGTGGACCAATAGCTAATTTCTAAACCGTTAGAGATAAGCATATAGTTTATTTAGGAAAAAATATCCAAATTTCGAAAGGAATTTTGGGTCCATTCAATGTTTTTCAAAAAATCAAATTTTGAAAGAGTTACGAAAATTAAATTTTTATACAGCCCCCCAGTCCTATCAATCATATTTAGTAAAACATTCTTGACACTGTAACGTTTAAAACTAAAAAAAAAATCACTCTTCTACCACAAAAATTGACCGAGTTATGACGTTTTGAAAAATCAAGATTTTGCATTGTTTCATGACGTCATCGAGAGATCGCTTAAGGGACCGTATGCGAAATCGTTCAAAATCTTGATTTTTCAAAACGTCATAACTCGGTCAATTTTTGTCGTAGAACAGTGATTTTTTTTAAGTTTTAAACGTTACAGTGTCAAGAATGTTTTACTCAATATGATTAATAGGACTGGGGGGCTGTATAAAAATTTAAATTTCGTAACTCTTTCAAAATTTGATTTTTTGAAAAACATTGAATGGACCCAAAATTCCTTTCGAAATTTGGAGATTTTTTTCTAAATAAACTATATGCTTATCTCTAACGGTTTAGAAATTAGCTATTGGTCCACGATTGGAGTGGACACCCTGTATTTAGATTCTATCATTGGCACTAATCAAGACACGAGAGACATTTGTTATGAACATCCATGAAGTTCCATAAACTATGCTATTTTGCATGATGTTGTATAGTTTGTGAAAAATAAAATTTTTTCTAGTATGATGCTATACAATATGGGACTGATTTTCTGGATACAAATAATCGTGAATTTTTTAGTACTCTGACGCAGCATACGCAAGAGAGAACCAAACTTAGCTAATGCTGCACTAAATTTGGTAAAAAGTAATGCACCATACTTTAAAGACAGTAAATTGGCTTCATCTCTTTGCACGGCATACTGCAATATTTTAGTGTACATTTGTTTAATAAACTACAAAATTAGATGCGTATACTTATATATAAACAATACTCAACACTGAGAGGTATTGTCTCTGTGTTTGGATCAATTAGTTTGCACGCATTAATGTGCGGATTTTTCAACATACAAAAAAAAAAAAAAAACTACATGGCTTTGAACTAATTTTTGGTCCTAGTTCCTTACCTCTAAAATGTACAGAAAAGTTAGCCACTTTTGAAAGTGAAAATTATGCTGCTACATAAATTAATATTTACGAGACTATAATAAATAGAAAAAATGACTATTGTATCTTCAAAGCAAAGGTTTTTTTTTTTTTTTTTATTATTATAACTGATATTTACTTTAAAAGAGCCAGAAACAATTATAAAGAGCAATGGACTAACGCGCATAAAATAACTTATGTTTCGTCAGAAGTTTTTTAAATCACAGAGAATGAAAAACTAGTGCAGTTTTTAATGAATTATATGATTTTTTTCAAAATCAGTTTCATCGTTAGTTAAAATCTTAGAAAATTGACCGAAAATAGGATTCAGCCCATATTTAAATTTCTACCATAAAACACGTCGAAAAAAAAAGTAGATTAACAGACAGATATTTGAAATCATTTTAGTTAATTAGTTATTTGGCGCCACAGTAAAACAGTTTACTAAGAAAGATGTCGGAAATTTTATTTTTCAAACATGTAAATTTATTTTAGAGGATGCAGAACGTAATAAAGAAGTTTTACTACTATTATACGTTTATTTTATACATATATCTTACAGTTTCATTTGATAGTTTTTTTAACATCTGAAACTCCCTTTCCTTTGAAACAATTTGTCAAAAATCATTTTTTTCATAAGCATCTATCTTAATTAACCGGTCTTAAAACTTTATCAATAACTTTATATTTCTCATTTTTAATTAAGTAAAAACAAATGTTTGACTACGGAACAAAAGACTGATGTACATTTTATGAAGAAAGAAAGTCATTACTGAAGATTTAGCAGTGCTTTAATTAAAAGATGGAACATCTCAATCAACTTCATCTCAAGTAATTAACTAAAAAAAGACAATTCTTTTCGTTTCAAATGAAAATGGATTTGTTTTTTACGTCTTCCTCATGGCGGCTGCTTTCTCAAGAAAGAACGAAAAGAGTTATTTCTTAATTAACAATTTTTCGTCAATTTACGAGCTTTTAATTCATTGCAATAAAAGAGTAAGCGAAGGTCGCGGAGGAAAGTATTTAACTATATTATTTAAAAAAAAAAAACGTTAGGTTTCAGCATGTGCTATCTGGTTCCCAACTTTATTTTTTATCAAATACAAACAGTTTAATTGAAGTTAGCTATCAACGAAAATATATAAGGAAATATGGCAGATTGGAAAACTAAGCCCAGAAAATCTCAAAAACCAAAATTGAGACAACAAAAAAGGAAAAAAAAAAAAAAAACAGAATTCGACTTTCCTTATTTGTTAACTGTAGAATTCAAAGTAACTACCTAAGCACGGAAATCTTACTAGTAAATATTTTTTTAAGTATTACCAGATTTGATGTAATTGTTTATTTGATTTTTGAAATTTTTGGAACAGTGTTTACAGTGAGAAACGTAACCTTTCAAGCTACGTTGTAACTTGATTTTTACGTAAAAGATAAAATATAACTCATATTTTATGATGTTGTTGCTTTTCAATACAATCTTAAGTCTGGTGCACGTATATTCTTGTTTCACATAAAATGGTTTTCGAGCTCTTTATAAATTACTTTTGCACACACAACTGACACTTGAGAACACACAAAAAATGGAGACCTTAATCAATTAAACAAAATATGATTCATTTGTGGTCATCCTTAAAATTGATTGAAAAGTACCAAAGTGTCGGATATGATTTGTACTGTTTTCACGAGAAGGACCCAATGTGCGTGTAACATGATCTTGTAAAATTAATTGAAGTTTATGATGTGTCCAGTTTTTTTTTTTTTTAATGAATTTGTATGCTTAACAATCAATACAAACAATAATAAACAATAGAATCCTCACAGGCAAAATTCTAACTCAGCACATAATCCTTAAGAGCAAAAACACCAATAATAAACAATACAATCCTCACAGGCAAAATTCTAACTCAGCACATAATCCTTAAGAACAAAAACACCAATAATAAAGCTAAAAGTTTTCCTTCTTTTTTTTTTTTTTTTTTTTTTTTTTTTTTTTTTTTTTGTGGAAATATTTAACAAAATCAATTTTGTAGCAAAATTACGAAAAAAAAAAAAAAAAAAACACCTGCAAGCACTTGTTTCGGGGTTACCAGAGAACCTTCATCGGTCATATAACATTTCGTAAATTAGTGAAGTGTTGACTTCTATTGGTTTTCGCTTACAGTTGCGTTATTCATTAAAGCAAGAAAAAAAACGAAAAATAAATGTATAAATAAAAATCAAATGCCGATAAAAACTGTAATTTCAAAAAGTAGGAACAAATTTGCATGCAGAATCTTTTTTTTTTTTTTTTTCAAAAATAAATAAGCAAACAAATTGCCACTAATGTATGAATACGCATAGAAAAATTAATTCAGCGAAAAACGATCCAAGTGGCAAATTTTACAAAATTTCTCTTCATTTTCAAATCCCACGCATACACTTCGGACCCCTCCCAAGAAACCCCGAAACAGCATCCCATTAATGAACCGAGTTTTATTATGACATAAATGTTCTGCTTCCTTTCTTCGATCTTCAATCAGAATTCATCAATCATTTTGGCAGACGCAGTTCATATCACCCCGATCAGAGAGAGCCCTGTGACCCATCCCGCGCAGAATCCCCTAAATAACGAAATCGTGCCCCTAAATGACAGGGTGAAAGCGCATGGAGCAGATGTGTCACTGCGTATATAGCTGTGTATAAATATATACACGACAAGCATTTATATAATGTATCCCTCTCTCTCTCAAACCGGTTTCTGGATCCAGCTTTACACCTGGGATAAATAATTTGTGATTACATTTTCCCATGGTTGCCGTTTTGCGGTTATAAGAGTAGAGATCGGGATCTCGTTTTTTTATATATTTTTTTTATTCCTCTTCTTTTTCTTTGTTTCTTCTTTTGCTTTCGTTTTACGATGTGTGAAAACGGAAATGGGAATTACAAACATTAAAAGCACCATTTTAAGCGGGACGTAAATGACTGCAGTTGGGGTCCTTTTTCTTGTTTTGTATTCTAGGAAAATTAGATGAAACATGTTCGTGCATATTTTTTATATTTAAATGCTTAGGTAAAGTGCCTTAAAGCTGACGCCCAAAAAGCAGTTCCTAAAACTGGCATCTTTAAATAAGATGAATATTTAAAGCAGTACCAATTTTCTAAAATAATTTAAAATGTCTTTTTCTTTCTTATAAAACAAATGTAGAAAACAATGCCAATTTTCTTTAAAAATTTAGAATGAGTATTTCCTTCTTAAATTTAAAGAGATACTCCTAAATTATTTTATAAAACTTGCAATACTTTAAATATTTATTTTATTTAAGATATCAGTTTTAAAATATTTTCTAAGTGGGTACTTGATCGTACTTAAGCCGAATTTAAAGCACATACAATATTCAAATCAATTAATACAACTCATTAAAATGTGTGTTATCACTGAATTTAATAAATCTTAAGGAGGTATATTCAGCATTTTACGACAGCATTTCAGTATGTTATTTTTCCTGTGTGAAACGTACGTTTTTTTTTTTCTTTTTCAAAAACAAATGCTTTTTCTTAATCAATTTTGACAGGGAATGTGCGAGTCGTTAAGGGTCTGGGGTTATTGGCTAGTGTAGTCTTTAATTTTATTTTCAAAGTTGCACGTAACAGTGTATTTATACTATACTGTAAAATATGAATGTTGTTTTTACAGTACAACACAGCAAATTTTATAGTACTAAACTGAAAAAATTGCTATTTTTGCAGTATTTGCTTGTTTCAGAAAGTATTTTAGTACTTATATATTACTTAAAAATTAAGAAGAATTTTTTTTTTTTTACGATCACCACTAATGCTGTTTTATTTTCACGGAAAATTCATGGAATGCAGCTGAAGCACCAAGCGTTTCTCAAAAACCGTAGTTTAACTACAAACCACCAATTTTCTAATTTTTTTTCGGGCTCACTTATCTTGCAATCATTGAAACAGAAACCAAACAATACCAGAAACAAAACTAAATGTATGCAAAAAATTACGATACATTTAACAACCTTTTCAAAACTGTTACTAATAGCACTGGTTCTAGATATTTGCAACTTTAATTTTACATAAATATGAAATTTTCATTTATTTATTAATTTTTTTAACGTGACACGTTGTATGTTGTATCGTGAAATACATAAAAGAAAAAAAAAATCTTCACCACTATACTTATGACCTCATACTAACGTACTCGGGTAAAATAGTATCTAATTTGAATAACTTATGTTTAATTCTATTTTTAATTTTGAATTTATATTTTCAAAATTTAATCTTGAACCTTTGTAGAAACACCCTTATAACCCCATCAGAACTTTCAACAAATGCTGGAGAGCCTCCGCTTTAAATTGTTAGTTCTAATGACTTCTAATCGAAGTATTGAAAATGAAATAAGTTTAATTCGATATTAGAGAAGGGAAAATTATCTGTCTGTTTGTAAAACTTTACAATTAATAAGATCATGCGAATAAAAATGTGATCATTTGGTAGAAAACATTTCAGTGGGCATCCCAAACCGCCCAGATATATTTTGCCGGAAAACGAAGAATGTAATCTTAAAAAAAAAAAAAGATTGTTTCTTTTTCCGTGAGCTACTGTAAGAAATTGTTCTGCAATATTACTGGAAAGTATCTTAAAGACTCCAGGAAACTTGGCCATAAACTTTTAAGATACCTCCAGGTGCGCATTTTACCAAAGCTAGAAATGCCCAAAGTTGAAGACATAGCAATCTCTCATGAAGTTTTAATACAAAACCCGGAAAGAAAACGCTCTTTCTTTTTTCTCTGACATACCGGTTGCCGAGAAAATACTGGCCATCAATAAAAAATAAATAAATAGATCTTATGAATCGAGAACTTTTAAACACGCTAGCTCCTCATCTATATTGCTCTTAAGACAGTTTAGACAATTGCCAGGGAATAGTTTTTGTTGTATTTTGGAGAAGTGTGCGATCCGTACCAGGTGGTACCAGTGACCATTCTGTGGTGCTTCTTCGCTTTGTAGTAGCCGACTCCATTGAGTAAGGGGAAAGTTTCCCCACTACAGGAAACAAAAAACTTCCTTCGTGTTTCTTTCAGGGGTACAAGAATACAAAAAGAGGTCAGCGTTGTCTAATTGGTTTCGGCAGATCACTTTTTACAGTGGAAAATAACGCTTTTAACCTTTGAAAGGGAATATATTAATAACTATTCAATAAAAAATTAGTTCGGTTATAAATGTTACGCTAGTTTATCCTTAGTTATAAAAGTAATTAAATTTTAGCTGTATATCTTCTAGATTGAATTTAAGGCAGAAGTGTAGCAAATGGGGACATAGGGGTAACAACCCCTTCCATGAGGAAAAAAAATTCTTAAGAGTTCACCTCTGCTCAAAATATTTATTTAAAAATGAAAAAAATAATTAAAAAAAATTCTGCTTGTGTCTTCCACTCTACCTATACATATATATTCATCAATCAAAACATATTCACACATTTCTATCTATTTATTTATCTTTCGACTCTTGTATCTATCAATTTATCTATCTGTTTATCTATAACTAAGTCCGCACTAAGTCCGAAATAAAGTAAAATTTCGGACTTGGCACATTAGTCAGTAACCCATTCGTGTTAGTAGCATCTTTTCGGACATAATCCGATTTCAGAATTGAGTGCCAATATGTATATTTGATTCAAAAACTAAACCAGTGAAATGCAGACGAGTATTATTGTGACTTTGAACATGAAAATAAATGCTAAAATGAGGGCTAAATGAAGACGACTGACATTAATATACACTGTAAAAAATGAATGTTGTTTTTACAGTATAATACAGCTAATTTTATAGTCATAAACTGTAAAAATTGCTACATTTACAGTAATAAACTGTAAAAATTGCTAATTTTGCAGTAATAAACTAAACGTGTCAATTTTATAGTAATAAATCGTAAAATTGCTGCTTTACAGTAATAAACTGTAAAATTGCTAATTTTACAGTACTAAATTGTAAAATTGCTAATTTTACAGTTTATTGACGTGCATTTTACAGTTTCAAACTGGAACCCCTGCTGCCAGCATTATACTGTTGTTTTTACAGTATAGTGCAGCTAAATTTTACGGCAATAGACTAAAATTGATAACAGTAAGAAACTAAAATTGCTAGTTTTACAGTTTATTGCTGTGCATTTTACAGTTTTAAGTTGGAACCTCGGCTGCCTGTGTTATACTGTAAAAACAACAGCTCATTTTTTGCAGTGTACTTACAGAATACAAATACAGTTCTTATCTCGTTATTCGTATTTTTTCGTAGGTTATACATTAGGGTGGAGCGAAAAAAACAAAGTTTTTATTTTCGAATCGTAATAGTGCGGAAAAGTTGCGATTGGTGAAGAGTTACAAAACAAAACAAAATTTTTTGAAATCGGATAATATCTTCCGTTCCCGCAACCAGCCTGAAATTTTGAAAAAATGAAAATTTTCATGTGTTTTTAGCGATTTTTTAAAATGTTTGTTTTAATGTTTTATTTTAATGCTCTTGGACGGAAAAGTTACGTTTGGTGAAGCCTTCTGAAATTTTGAAAAATATATTGAAATCGAATAATACCTTCTGATCCAGGAACAAGCCAGAAAAACCAAAAAATTATAAAATTTCAGCTTTTTTTGGGGTGATGAAAAAAAAATTAAAAAAAATATGTTCTCATTTTTTTTTTCTTTTTTACCCGGTATCATAGCGTAAAGCCTTTTAAAAAGCACTATATTACTCTTAAACATTAATTTTTTTCTTGATGTTTCATGCATCTTCTCAACATGCAAAACTACCATTTTTTACAACAATGAAACATTTTCAAATAATCGAAAGTTATAAAATATTTTCCAAAATTTCTGCAATCCAGTACAAAAATCCACTAAATAAAACACCCACTCCTAAAATAAATGCTAATTTTGATCACTAAACTATAAACAATTTTAATACCTAACTAATTATATACAGTTTCTTAATCCGCTTTTGTAGTCTGTGCCTTCTATAATTATGTTACCTAACTTAACTGACTACCCACAAAATCCTTTAACATTAATTTAATTAGAAACTAATTTTAAAATTAAAACTTCTTTCAAATTAAACCTAGTTAGGTTAGGTAGTGTATAGAATGAGACTGCAAAATGCAATTAAAAATTCAGAAACTAACATTATAATGAGGTAGGTATTAAAATAGTTTATCGTAGGGATAAAAAATATTGTTGATCTTATGAGTGAGTGTTTTGTTCAATGGATTTTTGTACTGAAAAAGTTAAACAAATTTAATAATTAGGTATGGGTAAAAAATTTTTTATGTAAATGTTATCTATTATTTTTTGCTTTTAATTGCTTTTAGTTTGCTTTAAGGTTACCTTGGTGCCTACAGTAACACAGTCCCAGGCAAAGTGGGGCAAGGTGTAACAAAAATTAAGGATTGGAAAGCATTTGACAAGGAGAGGGCACTACTGCCCCACACACCCCTATTAGCCTTATGCAAAAAATGTTAAAACATGTTATCATGACAATTGAACATTTGAAACAGGATTGCAGAGAAACTTGTGCTTAAAAGGTTACTATAAGCATCTCGGTGATGATTTTGGAACACATTTCATATGAAAGTCATAAATATAAGGAATGTATTAGTGTAGAAGACAAAACAAATTTTAGATTTTGTTGATTTCTAATTTTTCATACACAAAATTATTTTAAAATAAATAATTAAATTTAAGTTTAAAAAAACTAAAAATACGCTTTTAGAGTTAATCAAACTATAAAGCTTTAAACCATTTCAAATTATAAGTTTACATGCACCTTATAATACATCAACATGTAATATAGTTTAGCCTTTAGTACTAATAATAGCATTCAACAACATCAACATGTAATAATATAGTTTAGCCTTTAGTATTAACAATAGTATTAAATATACCACTTTTATATTTTTAAAGAACGTGAATTTTATCTTGTATTCAGAGTTACATACATACTGACAAACGCACATGTGAAACTAGTAAAAGCGTATTTAAAACAAAACCGCAGTTAACCTGAAAACAACTGGGAGATAAACAAAAAAAATAATACATAATATTTACATACAACTTCATACCCATACCTAATTATTAAATTTGTTTAACTTTTTCAGTACAAAAATCCATTGAACAAAACACTAACTCATAAGATGAACAATATTTTTTATCCCTAAATGATAAACTATTTTAATACCTACCTCATTATAATGTTAGTTTCTGAATATTTAATTGCATTTTGCAGTCTCATTCTATACACTACCTAACCTAACTAGGTTTAATTTTAAAGAAGTTTTAATTTTAAAATAAGTTTCTAATTAAATTAATGTTAAAGGATTCTGTGGGTAGTCAGTTAAGTTAGGTAACATAATTATAGAAGGCACAGACTACAAAAGGGGATTAAGAAACTGTATATAATTAGTTAGGTATTAAAATTGTTTATAGTTTAGTGATTAAAATTAGTCTTTTTTTTTTTTTTGGAGTGGGGGTTTTATTTAGTGGATTTTTGTACTGGATTGTAGAAATTTTGGAAAATATTTTATAACTTTCGATTATTTGAAAATGTTTCATTGTTGTAAAAAATGGTAGTTTTGCATGTTTAGAAGATATCTGAAAAATCAAAAAAAAAAAAAAAAAAAATTAATGTTTAAGAGTAATATAGTGCTTTTTAAAAGGCTTTACGCTATGATACCGGGTAAAAAAGAAAAAAAAAATGAGAACATATTTTTTAAAAAATTTTTTCATCACCCAAAAAAAAGCTGAAATTTTATAATTTTTTGGTTTTTCTGGCTTGTTCCTGGATCAGAAGGTATTATTCGATTTCAATATATTTTTCAAAATTTCAGAAGACTTCACCAAACGTAACTTTTCCGTCCAAGAGCATTAAAATAAAACATTAAAACAAAAATTTTAAAAAATCGCTAAAAACACATGAAAATTTTCATTTTTTTCAAAATTTCAGGCTCGTTGCGGGAACGGAAGATATTATCCGATTTCAAAAATTTTTGTTTTGTTTTGTAACTCTTCACCAATCGCAACTTTTCCGCACTATTACGATTCGAAAATAAAAACTTTGTTTTTTTCGCTCCACCCTATTATACATCCTTTAAGAAAAAAATCGGTAAAATAAACCTTTGCTAGTGGTAGAAACAGCAATGGCACAAATTTAAGCAATTAACTACAACAACTATCTAATTTTCACAAAATCAATGACTGAAAATAATTTTATACTTTCTAACAAAATACATACATTGATATATTTTCCATCGTTAATTAACATAAGATATTAGTTTAACGAATTTTTCCAGGCAGTTTGTCTGAAGATCCCTGTGTACAAGAACAGTTAAAACGGTTTTTCGTTTTCGTGCAGACACCATAATCTAGTAGATCGTTATTCAGTTGAATCACTTGGGCAGCGTGTTATTGTCCTTGCGCTAATGGTAAACAAATCAGTTGCCCTATACATTATTCATTAAGTTTCTGTGCAGAAGCGCTTATACTTTTTTGAGGGTTTGGGTGTAAGCTGATAAGTTTTCCCAACCATTATTATGAGAATGATTGCGTGGCTTGTGGTTTTTTAAAAATTGAAAGATATGAGGAACGTTAATAGTGCTTTACCTTTCAACGATTAGTGATAAGGCATCTAGTTAATTTTGTAAGTTGAATTCGTCTAGTAAATCATATAAACAGAAAGATTGTACGGCCGGTTTTATGTATCTACGCTGATCTAGAGAGTCAGTTGTTGGATTTATGACTGTCAAGAAATCTTTTCACTGATTAAACATCGCATTCACTGGATGCATGACTGACAACATGTCTCGTCACTAATCATAGCAGGCTATATGCCTGAAGAGTAGGCCATATGCCTGATGAGCAGGACAATAATCAAATTAGTTGTTCACTCAAAGAATAATTGGCTAGATACCTCGTCACTAATCATTCATAATCTATTCTGGACAACATGCCCAAGATCTAACCAAACCCACATCTTATGCCAAAAACAGGGCTGCGGATTTTGGGATAAAGGAATCGGAGTCGGAAGCTTTAAAATACCATTAATCGAAGTCTGTCATTTCACCCTCTGAATCCGCAGCTCTACCTGGACTGCGGAGTCGGAGTCGTGGTGTGGGAACTGGACTGATTTGAGGTAAAGAAATCGAGTCGGAGGCTTCAAAATTCTAGGAGTCGAAGTCGGAGTTAGTCGTTTTCCCCGCAGTTCTGGCTATCAATGCTCTGAGCACACAGCATGTTATACTTCATCAAAGACCACCATATTTTCTGCCATACTATTTCGTTATATATAAACACTGGAGACTAATTTCATCATCCACAACCGATGTATCCTTTAAGTATTTATTATTTAATAAAATACTAAGTCTACCTAATTAGCAGCATAAATATCAATGGAATTTCAGACACATATTTTGGGGTTATATGAAGCCGCTTTATCAATGTATTAAGATGTCAGCTTAAAGATGAAACTCGTATGAGTAAAAGTTCGCTATATCGTGCATTAATAAAGTAATTTTATGTAATCAAACAACACGTGTCTGCATTTGCATTTCTCTTTGTGTTTTTGGTTATATTAGTTACTTTTTAGATACGGTAAGTTACATTTCAGTTTATTTTCCCTCTACACAGGTAAGTCGTTTACTTCTAATTAATAACTTTTTCACAAAAGCATATTTAGCGATCATAAATTAAACAGATTGAAGTACATCGCAGACATAAATTAATGTTCAGTGCCTCACTTTCAGAGAAAAAAAAGGAACATTCATTATAATGCAAAGAATACTACAATGTAAGTTACAATGCAACTTGTACGAGATATTTTAACGAATTCAAATTAGCGATCTCAAATATACTAATAAAGGGGTGCAAAGTCAACCCGCATTTTACAAAGTTCTCCCCAAGACTTGTACACCTCGAAAGACCCTCTTTTTCATTAACAAAATTTGTGGCAGTGTTTTTTTTTTTTTTTTTTTTCTAAGCAGAAGTATTCCAAATTTTACCAAAGTTCTCTCCATTTCAAAAAGGAAGACCAGCTTAACAATCATTTCGAATCCTCTTCCGCAATGAAAATAGAAAAACTTTAATTCCATATATTTTAACAACCATTTAATATTTAAATAGCATAAATTTTACGACCAAATCTTCTTCCATCAGCCTTAATTCATCTCATTTTTTCCTTACTACAAAACTACAATAAAATTTCACCAAAACTCACTCTCAAAAAATAAAGCGCTACTTAACAATCACTTCGAATTATCTTCCCCGGTGCTATTCCCATTACCATGACCCCAAAAGCAGAATTCATACTCAGCCTTTTAAGCATTCGAAGCCGAATAGAAAGTCAGAATATTCATGAGGACGATTGAAGCCCCCTCCTTTTGGAACAGCGTGCGTGACACTAGCTTGATGAAGTCCGTGAGAAAGGCAGGCTGTTTTCCATGAAGTGACCAAGGCCTTCTTTTTAAATGCTCGGGAATTTAAATTTGCCATCGTTGCTAGTTTGAGAAGTTTTGTTCTCCCCCTTAATGGCTTATAGCTTGGAGAAACGTAACTCACATTGAATTTAGTTCCTTATAGAAGGAGGGAACTTTGAGTTGTGATTGTAGTTGAATTGCTCTCGAAAAGCGCATTTAAAGATGAGCTGGCGTCTCTTTTTATCCAGTAGAATGGGAATACAGAAAGTTAAATAAATATCTGTTTATGAGGCTCATTCTTAACCAAGGAGATTTAACTTGAAAAGAGAAAACATGAATTCTAAAATTCTAATTCTAAAATTTAATCGTTAAAATATTTTATGGTATTTGAACCAGCATATAAGTTCAAACAAAAGAACATTTGTCTGAGCGACTAGGAAAAAGTTGTAAAGCGTGAGGTTTGTAGTAGGAAGAGAAACACGTGTGGGGGGAGGGGGTTCAAACCAAGCCCCTAAAATATTTTTTAAACCATGAAAAAACAATATTTTTTTCCTAGATTTTTCTTAATGCTTTCACTTTTTTCGGTGACAAAACCAGAGTAGTCTCATTCCTAGAGCACTAAGACGAAAAAAGACTACGTTTTTTTTTTTTTTTTTTAAATCTTGGAAGCATCGCACGTCACATACGAGTCGCATTGCAGATACTCAGCAATGAACCTTTTTCTTCCATTTAAATTTATTGAAATTATATTAACAGATATAATTAAGATTAAAAAGTAAATTAAGTGCTTGCTAAGTAAGTTAAAAAATATAGCATTGATGTATATTTATACTTCGTGGGAAGCACTGCCCTCTTTGTAGAAAGTAATATTATACAATGAGGGCAGTTCTTGATAAAGTGGAAAAGGATTGACGAAACAGGAGAAAAAAAAAGCAGTGAATAGGGATTAATTAGTGACAAAATGTGACGACTGATTTTTCTTTTTGCCAATGAAGTAAATATGAAGTTGAGTTCATAAAAAGTAGTTTAAGACGTTTCTAAATTGAAAATAAAAACATTTCAATTAATTTTAATTTGATATTACTTTTGGCGCTTTTTTCAAAGTTGGCCTTATTAAGGTCTATGTTCCTAATAAGGCTAAACTGTTTTTTTTTCGTCAAAACTTTTGAAAAACAGAATTTAAACGTAAATTTTCACATAGAATTAGCTTTACATATTTTTCCATCTAATAATACATCTGATAAATGTGCAAATGCTGTAGCCAATTGAATCATAAATGATCGAGTTACTAGGCCAAGAACCTTAGCTCCTTAGCGTGGCCTCATTTGGCGCATTTAACTTATAGAAAACTACTTCTGTTTTATGCTCAAACTTAGTTTCACAAAATACCACTGAAGAGCAGTGAATTTCATGGGTTATTTGTGCAGAATTGTTTATAATGTAACACTTCTCGCATCAGTACTCAAAACTCATTTTGGATATGAAGGAAATGAAGGGAGATTAAGTAGTCAATGCGTAATTGTGGCCGATTACACCTTTGACAAATATGAAATGCTATAATTTGACAGAAATGTCAAAATGATTTCCCCTGTATTCTAACAATATTAAGACGCACATTATTGACACTCAGTCTGTAGAGGTTTTGACGATTTTAAGTTTAATTTGCTGCCGCATGACGAGCTGCATGCTCAAGAAACGAATAAATTAATAAACAAATGAATGAATATATATGAGAGAAAGAATTGAGTGAATAAAATAGAAAATGAATAACAAAATAGGCAAATGAATGAATAACTAGGTTAATTGATAAGTAAAATAATATGAATCAATTAAAGAATGAAGAAATGCGTTCGCGATTTAGCAAATAAATGCTTAAGCACACGAAATTAACTATTTTACTTTTCCCCATACACTTTGGCCTGCGTGCACTTGACAAATTACATTGAACATTTAAAATCAAAACAGGCTTAATCTAAACAAAATAAAGACTGCACTGGATACCAGTAGATCTCAGTTAATAGCTAAAACCATAACAACAAAAATTTAATCATTTTATAGCAACAAAAGTTTTTTTTGAAAACCACGAATATTACTATAAAAGTATCAAATTTTGAAAATCATTTGTACACCTTTTTTCGTTGATGTTTGAAGCTATTAATTTTTTGACAGGAATCAACTGTATGTTTAGGAACTTAGTTAAAATATTGCTAGATAGACGGCGCTGCAAACAGTGAAAATATTTTACCATTTCACTTTGCCCCACATTCCCCTATTATATGAAAATCTGCTTAAATTTTGTAATTTAGATCTAGAAAATGTATTCCTCTATCTTCATCTGCTCAAGAAAATCTCGAAATGGCTTAGCTCTATGATCATCTACCCAAACTCAGTACAATTTTAAGCGTTTTCCACTTTAATCAACAGCTCAAACTGTGCAGTCTTGAAATGGCATAATCTGCACAAATTAAACAATTCTGAAATGGCATAGTTTACAAAAATACTGGTGAAGAATTTCACACAAATTCAGTTCATCAGCTCTAGACGTCATTCACAGAATACACAATTAATTTTTGAAGGCATTTTCAATATCACAGTTCATTTCCGTTTTGAATACTTTAAGCATATAACTAAATTATTTTCATAATGAATTTACACTGCAAAAAATGAACTGTTGTTTTTACAGTATAATACTGGCAGCCGAGGTTCCAATTTAAAACTGTAAAACGCACAGTAATAAACTGTAAAACTAGCTTTTACAGTTTCTTACTGTAGAGTTAGAAATTTTAGTTTACTGCCGTCAAATTTAACTGTATTACACTGTAAAAACAACAGTGTATTACTGGCAGCAGAGGTTCCAGTTTCAGACTGTAAAATGCACGGTAATAAACTAAAATTAGAAATTTTACAGTTTATTACTGAAATATTAGCAATTTTAGTTTAGTACAGTAAAAGTAGCAATTTTGCAGTTTATCACTGTAAAATTAACAATGTTTAGTTTATTACTATAAAATTAGCTGTATTACACTGTGAAAACAACATTCATTTTTTACAATGTGCAAACCAGTATATAGTCATAAACTGCATTACAAAACAGCTATAGTAGAAAATATGCAAATAACAAATACTCAGACAATTTTTTTTTTTATTATTGTTGTTTTCAGATTTGAAAAAACAGCATCACCTCAAAAGGAATTGCCTCCAGGAAAGCTTCCATATTTTCACCTACACTCGAAATAAACAATCTTTTCTATTCCTTAAATCTGTTTTGCGTGTTGCTTCACCTATTCATGTCTCGCTTGAAAACTAATGTCCGGAAAATGGCATTCAAACTCTAATCTTTTGTGAAAATTTCTCAAAGCACAGTCTTATGAATCCTGTTTTTCAGAATATCAGGAAAAGCGATAATTATTCAAAATCTGAAAGTGACAAGATAGCGTGTCCCATCCCACCCTCTAAATCTCATTACTAGCAAACACTTGTTAACCTCCCTTTTTCCTTGATTTCGGCTAATCCACCGTGGCTGGAGCGCCTATCGACTATGGCGTGCTTTGCAAGCTATAAATATTAAAAGTGCCACTTATATGACTCTCGCTGGCTTCCGCACACAGTGTTGATTGTTGAAGAACGCAGACACTCACGAAATTTTCCGTGTCTTAAGCATTTGGGAAAGAAGGGCTTCAAGAAAAGCTTCAGCCAGAACATCATCAGCGCCTGATTTAAACGCTAATTTAGGCAGGTGGTTGATCCCTCGTGATTTTTTAAAAAGCATGTATTAGTGCTAATATATTTTTTTGAAAACAAAAAAAAAAGTTATTTTGGATAAAGAATTCAGTTTTTCTTATACTTCTCTCGTATATAAAATAAATATACGAGAGAAGTATAAGATATACATTTTCCTAAAAACGATGCACTCTCTAATGCATTTCCCGAAAGATTTATTGATTTCTTCTTTAAGTCTTAGAAAGAATGGACATGCTCATGAAATTGAAATGTGCACGTACTCTTGAATACCATGCGAACCTCAACAATAAGAATGGAAGTGTAAACTAACTTCTTTTAACTGCCAAATAAATGCTTTCTTAACTCGCCAGAACTCGTGCTTAAGTTAAGAGAACTCTTAAATTTAGCTGATTTTTAGAGCTTACTTTATAAGTATTAATACTTAATCAGTCCGATATAAATACATAAAAGCAATTGAGATTCATGTGGGATTGCATTAAAAAACTAGAAATACGAAATTTATGGCGATGCTCTTTTTTTCCTTTCTTTTTTTTTTTTTTTTATCAAATGCCTTTTGGAGATAAAATACAGTTTTTTTAGAATTAACAATTTTTTTTTCATATATTTCTGAATAATAAACATTTTTGGTGTGTGAGACATAAAATATTTCCCTCAATGATAATTACACCACAAGAGAAAAAAAAACATGACCAAATATGGCAAAAAAATTTGCTATTCTTCTCGCTCAACGCAGCGCAAGCTCATTATGCCACTGCGTGGGCTATAACTATATGAGAATATCACTGGGTAAAAGCTTAGACCATAATGAGACACCGAGAAGAATATGAGAGTAAGTAACAGAAATGAAAATTTAGATATAACTAGCATATACGGGTCCAGTATATGTATATAAAATGGCACAGAGAGGAAGATACATAAATATGACTATTACACTCCAACTCTAGGAGGATTTTAGTAAGCGGTAAATACCAGATAGAGGTGTGATTTCTTTTTTTTTAATTTTTTAAGCACATTTTCATTTTGTACCTCAGACGACCTGTAGTCTCTTTTTCAGATTGGATTCGACGGATCAGAAGCGCCACCTCCACCGGCCCCTGCTCTTTCGGGCGGTGGTGCTCATGTCCTGCACACATACACATTTATCTATCGCAATTCGTCATTGCGAAAAACATAATTTGAGTTCAAGATGTCAAAATTGAAAGTTAGTTTTTATTTTTCTTCTTTTTTTGTAGTTAAATTAGTTTAAGAGAGATCTCATCATGGACATGGAAACCATGGGCTGGACGATGCGTCATATTGCTCTCCATGTCAATAATTCAAACTGAATTTGGAACAAGTATGGAGTAATGAGCTCCACCTCCCTCTTCAAGTACATCCCAGTACAGCTCAATTTGATCTATAAGTTATGGATCACAATTTGATCTATACGAAGAACAGTCTACAAAGCAGGCGTAATGGTCTGAAAGACCGTATCTTACGTCAGTCAGACTATTCTACATGTAAATACGATACAAGGAGCCTTAATAAACCAGGGCTATGTTGGAGAACCTTCTTAGAGCCACGTGAGATCCTTCCTGAACGATTGTTCACGCACCATTTTTCAGCAAGATAATACTAATTCCTTTTACAACCAAAGCTGGCTCAAAACGGATCACTTCCCGAACTTGTAGTTGTATCAAATAGAGTTTGTGTAGGACCAGCTGAAATGTCACGCCTCGGTGTTACTGCGTATATGAGTTGAAGGTGACTGACTGCTCAAGATTTATAGGCCCATTTGTCAGAGGATAGCGCCAAACATATAATCCAATCATTGCTGGTCCGTGTTGTAGCATGTAGTGCAGCAGGAGGTAGAGCTGATACGTTAATGAAGTCGCACTGCATTATTATAATGAACACATCGTATTTATTGTCAGGGCTAGCATTTGGGAGCAATCGAATAGTAGCTGAAATATCACGCCTCGGTGTTACTGCGTATATTTTATGAGTTGAAAGAAAGTGACTGACTGCTCAAGATTTATACGCCCATTTGTCAGAGGATAGCACCAAAATTGTTATCCAGTCATTACTGGTCCGTGTTGTAGCATATAGTGCAGCAAGAGGAGAGCTAATGCGATAATGAAGTCGTACCAAAGATACTCTAGCACCGATTTGTGTTGGAGTGTTCAGTCTTATGCGAAGCTATAGAGTCTTTGGTCGTACCGCATTATTATAACTGTACACATTGTATTTATTGTCAGGCGTAGCATTTGAGAGCAATCGATTATCTTAGCTGTATCAACATGTGTGTTAAAATTCATTTCAAACAGATGCTTCTCTCTTGGTAGACTATATTCAATATTCTTGAGCATTTATTTATTTATATATTTATTTATTCATTCATGTATATATGTGTGAAGACACAGAGTCAATATTTTTTTAAGCATCAAGCTTTAACTTTTAATATACAAAATCCATGTTCCGAAACCTTATCCATTGATCCCCTCCTCCCCACTTATATGAGTGTCCATTTCCAATATGATTCTTGATTTTGGGTGTACGCCTGTCAGTCACTTGAGTAACTTCACTTCGCAGATGAAACTTATCCATGAAGAAACAGCTGCCTCCCTCTACTGAGGTGTCATTAGGGAGGGTGTGGATAGCTTGTCAGTGTTCGTTTAGCATCCCCACCCTCTGTTAAACGCCGTAGATGTCATTGAAATCCGTGAGTCATTGAAATACCACCCCATCAAATCGTGATCAGAGCTCATGCAAATGAGGCCCAAATTGCCGAAATTTAGATGATTTCAAGATTCGGTGAATTTTTTTAAGAATATAACGTCGATTTGTGGCTGCGTCGATACAATTAAAACACGTTCAGGGTGCTTCAAAAGACATCCGTTAAACAAAAGAGATTAATTTGCATAGCTCCATGTTAGAAGATGGTATCATTATTTTCTTCACTTTTCTAACATTGTAGCAATTTTTCATCTTAGGTTCATTTTCCCAAAACCAGATTTTTTTAAAAACCAAGTGCACATAATATCGACAAAGACCAGACGATATATTGAAAAATAGTAAATTATTTTAGAAGAAATTGGATCAATTTTAATCAAAATATTTATTGCTGCTGATAGTATTGTACCAGCAATGATGAGAACCAGGGGCGCTATTCTATATGGGTGCTTAGCCATTATTATAAGTAGTTTCTGAAACACATCGGTGCGCCTGCGCGTACCATGTGATGCATACCTTACTTGTTTTCTGACTTACAATTTCCTACCATCAATTTTTATTTATTTATTTATTTTTATTTCTTTTATTTAGTTAATTTTAATATTATTACAGCTGGTTGTTGACTTCATCCAGACTCTCTTACTGGATAAAGATAATTTGATATTTCTTAATGTTATCCAACTTAGGTCTTGCACCTTCGTTTGACCATATTTTTGCGGTAGAGAGAAATCTGTTAGGAAAATAAGTAATTTTTTCGTAAATTGGTGATTACTTCAGACTTCCTAAAGTTACAATTTTGCATCAGATTTAACACCAGTACCAGTTCATGGAATGAACTAATCCTTCACTTATTGCTTTATATATTTTCCGTAACGTTTTATTACGCTATTAATAAAAATTTAAAAAAATGAAAAAACTAATTTTAACTTGGAGGGGCGAAATCAAATGACAGGCAAGCAATTGTAAATTGCTCAAAAAAGTAAAAGCTATTCATTTTTTTAACGTTATCAGTGCTACTTTTCAACATAATTTCTGAAGCATACGCAAAATGATCCGTACGTTTTGAATGTTATTTTCCTTCACAGGTAGGTTAAAAAAAAAGAAAAAAAGTTTTCCTATGAATGTACATACACTCTTTATTACAAAAAATATTAGTTGTTTTTTTTATTTTTATTTTTAGCTCAGCTGTCAGCTTATTTCAGTGTTAAATTGATCTAAGAATCCACAATTAATTTTCTGTTAACTAACAATTCACCACAAGATGTTTTAATTTAGTGTTCATGTTGTAATCGTTTCTTAATGTTCTATGTTTTTTTCTTTTTTTAATATTTTGTGCAAAAAATTCAACGTTAGTTATAAGAAGAAAAAATGCTTAGAATCTGCAATGCATTTCAATGCAATTTTAAATTCTTATTTCCCCACC
The DNA here is from genome assembly GCA_038373865.1 of Uloborus plumipes. Lineage (NCBI taxonomy): Eukaryota > Metazoa > Arthropoda > Arachnida > Araneae > Uloboridae > Uloborus > Uloborus plumipes. Next base: position 87,835 of record JAXGGA010001714.1, on the reverse strand, counting down.
ATGGAATTATTCCTCCTGGTGAATTTCCCCTTCATTGGTGGCAGCGTCCTTTACTGTTGCTATAGTAACAATGGTAGGCGTAACTTCATTAACATATTCTCTTTAAAAAAAGAGAGCCCTAGATTCGATTTTCTCATTCAAGGAGATAGAGCTTAGGAATGACGTAGTTCCACAGTAATGAGGATCTTGCTTCATTTTCCATTTCAAATGGTTTTGCATCGATCGAAAATGTCAGTTCTTGCCTCATTTCTGGCTGCGGTATACCTCGTTATAGCATGAAAATCCCTCTGCTCAGAAATAACATGAATCTAATTCTTAATTCAAATGTATAACACCTTTTACCATTTATTAGTTTTCGATTTCCTGCGACTATGGGAATTGAATATTTGAGCATTTAATTTCCATTTCAATATGGCGTGTCGTTGCGTAGAAACTGATGGTTGCTCCTCATATGGTGACCATCCTCTGTATTTCGCTCGGTAGTCTTCTTATCAGTTCGAGCACAGAGTCTACTACGTCTACGAAGAGTACTTTCTGTGCATTATAGAATTAAAAAATGTTATTTATTTTCAGTTGTTTCACCGCTAAACTTTTTATTTGGCCCAAAAATGTGCGAAGAGGGACACCGAGTTAGATTTATTCAGCAATCGAGTTTGCTTATTGCTTTTACTATACCAAGATTAGCATTCGTTTCGTAAAATATATATATAAAAAAACATCTTTTAACTCAGTAAACGCATAAATGTCTGTATAGTGTCTCCCCCTAGAATGTCCGGCAATTGTGGGTTACATACAAGCATTAAAATAAATAAATTAATTAAAGACATTCATTTATCCTGGTTACATGTTCAGAAATCTGAACTACTTAACTCAATTGAAAAGGCAAAATTCTTTCTTGAGTTTAGTAGCGTCAACACACTTGCACACTTAAAGTTTCTATATACCGCTTAAAAGAGCGGGTGTCTTCTTTTTAGAGTAAACATTTTTGGAGCTTCTAAAATGTTTCTATATGGAGCTCGGTTTCGAATAGTTTCCTTCAATTCAAATCATTTACACGCTCTTTTTCTTTCGTAATTGTTGTAACGAGTTTTCCATCCATCTCTAGTAGCCCCCCCCCCTTTTTTTTTTAAACAAATCTCTGATTTTTCCACCAGCAACGCGTGTGCTTTGTTGAAGTTCACAGATGATAAAAAGGTGCTATTTATACTGTAAATTGATGATTTTAAATACTTTTTTATTCATATTTTACATTTTTTAATTGTAAGCTTCATTTAATGCCTCAGTAACAAATTGAAAAAAGGAAATCTTACTATTTTTTAAAATATATTTTGGCTATCGCAGAAGAGCTTCAGAAAGTCGGGTAAGAATTTTGGTGCTATTTTCGTTTAAAACATTTACGAATTTTGAGTGCAAAAACTGCAGACTAATCATTTTCAAGTTCGGATTACCACAAACCTGTTAAATATCTCGTGCCAAACTTATAAATAATTACTTGTATTTGGGGAAAATATCATTTTTACTCAAAATGTGGGGAAACAGATTTTCTGTTACTACTGTTATAGAAAAGTAATAGAATATTATATTTACCGGCCATATTACCAGACATTTCATCCATATTTTTTTCTGTTTTAACGTATGGTTCATTCTGATTTCTCTCGGTTCATAAGAAACGCTCCCCGAGCATTAGTCTCAGTTAAAATTCTTAAATTCTCAAGCATCTTTAATTTTGATTAAATTTTAAAAAGTATTTCAACAGGAATGAGTTTTTAATGTAATTTTACATTAATAAATTAGATAAAATACGTCTCAAAAAGACACCTGGTGGCGATAACTCAATTTTGTTAAAGATTGCAGATACGACTTTTGGGCTTAGCACGGCAGTATACTCCAATTTCAGCCACATCGAATTTGCAATGAAGATTTCAGTGCAAAGGTATATGGCCATTTAAATCATCTTAAAGCACAATTGCAATTTCATTCCCCAAAGCTTAAGTTGGCGCAATCACCATCCATGTATCTTCCAATTGCTGACATGTTTGCTTACCAATTGGAGAAGATTTCAACAAGTGTGACGCTCGAGCACCATGCGTGCGTGCCACGAACAGCTGCAGAGTCCACTGAGCAAACACGGAAAGATAATACAGCAACTGCAGATCTATGTTTACAAAGTGGGATGCTTGTTTCAAAACATCAAAAGCACGGAAATTTTGGTGTGTACATGTGTCTGGGACAACAAGAAAATTAAAATAAAAGAGAAAAACAAAGGGGGGAAAGAGGGATTTTTTTTCTTTTCAAGCTCTGAAGAATACAAATGAAAAGAAAAAAATCTTCAAAATTGCAAAGCAATACGTTTGATCAGCCGTTTTGGGTTACATAAGGATGTCCCGTTTAGGTATTCTTCCAATTTTGCGTGATCGATTAAAACTCTTTAAAAAAAATTCGGCAAGGAAATGTTTTGAAAATAATACAATCTAACTCAATTTCTGTTGAAAAAAAAAATCGTAAATAATCATCTGAAAGAATAATGAAACAATTGGTGAATATGATGATAGGTATAATTCAACCGCGACGAGTTGGCCGGTGTCAATCATATGAGAAAACCAGTCCATTCCTTAAAATAGGTATTAAAATAGGTAGAATTTCTACCCATTCAAATTCCCCCATCAATTGTGAATCCCATTCCTCAATTTTCATCTGCGTATCACCCCTTCCTAAAAATGGACAATCCTGAAAAAAGGAGGAGTCATAGGCCATCTCTGCAAAGTTGAATTATGACTATTATTGATAAAAATATTTCCCTAGAAATTCTCTTCAAATTTCAATGCAAAAATAGTAGGATAGGATAATAGTTCTGAAATTGATGATTGGGAGGCAGAGAAAGCTATTCATTGCAAATTCCATGGTTGATTTGCAACTTAAAGACTTAAGAGTGTTTCAAAACTTAAATGCAAATATTCTGTACGGATGATTGCACTGTTGTTTTGCAAAAAAATAATATTTAAAAGTTTATCATTTTCCATTGTTAGTGGCTAATAGAAGTTCAGATGTATTGTGATTTCTGGGAAATAAAGGATTAAAATTGATAAAGGTTGAAACAATGTAAAAATTACTGAGTTGTTTTCATCTTAGTATTAAGTTATGCATTCAACCCGAAGTGAAAGTAAACAAACGTAACACCCAGCGATACCTTTGTCTGCCTGGCACTGGGATGATAAAAAAAAGCAACAGCTAGACAATGATCATGAACAGAATCGCCAAGCCAACGAGTAATTCATGAAAATGGCAGATGTTAGAGTTAAACAGTAACCCTATTTGGTTACTTCTGCTATAAATTCTTCCTGAATGCACTATAGATGCTTTAAAACTGAGAGATTGAAAATGAAATGAACTCAATTAAATTCCACAGGTGCTGCCAAATAAATAAAGAAGCAAGGTAAGACGGTAAGACTTGTATAAAGAAACAAGAGGCAAGGCAAGATGACAGTTACAAAATTTTGGAAGAATTGAATGAATTTACATGATGTGATTTATATATATATACAGGGTGTCCACTCCAATCGTGGACCAATAGCTAATTTCTAAACCGATAGAGATAAGCATATAGTTTATTTAGGAAAAAATCTCCAAATTACGAAAGGAATTTTGGGTCTATTCAATGTTTTTCAAAAAATCAAATTTTGAAAGAGTTACGAAATTTAAATTTTTATACAGCCCCCCAGTCCTATCAATCATATTTAGTAAAACATTCTTGACAGTGTAACGTTTAAAACTAAAAAAAAATCACTCTTCTACCATAAAAATTGACCGAGTTATGGCGTTTTGAAAAATCAAGATTTTGAATGATTTCGCACACGGTCCCTTAAGCAATCTCTCGATGACGTCATGAAACAATGCAAAATCTTGATTTTTCAAAACGTCATAACTCGGTCAATTTTTGTGGTAGAAGAGTGATTTTTTTTTAGTTTTAAACGTTACAGTGTCAAGAATGTTTTACTAAATATGATTGATAGGACTGGGGGGCTGTATAAAAATTTAAATTTCGTAACTCTTTCAAAATTTGATTTTTTGAAAAACATTGAATAGACCCAAAATTCCTTTCGTAATTTGGAGATTTTTTCCTAAATAAACTATATGTTTATCGCTAACGGTTTAGAAATTAGCTATTGGTCCACGATTGGAGTGGACACCCTGTATATATGTTGGATAAAGTACTAGAAAAAAAGTAAAAACTACATGAGATGTTTAAGATATGACATGAGATATTTGTCCTTCAAAGCTAGGGTGGCCCTTTTGCAACTATGCAGTTATGCTATACTTCACTCTAATAGCCATTTTCACACTGTAAAAATGAATGTTGCTTTTACATTTTAAGACAGCTAATTTTACAGTAATTTTACATTAATAAATTGGAAAAATTGCTAATTTTACAGTTGTAAACTGTAAAATTGCTAGTTTTATAGTTTATTACTGTGCATTTTACAGTTTTAAACTGGAACCTCTGCTACCAGTATTACACTGTTGTTTTTACAGCATGATGCAGCTAATTTTATGGTAATAAACAGTAAAATTGCTAATTTTACAGTAATAAACTTAAAAAAAACCTAGTTTTACACTCTTTTTTTTTTCTTTATTGCTGCGCTTTTAGTTTTAAACTAAAACCTCTGCTTTCAGTATTATACTGTAAAAACAACAACTTATTTTTGCAGTGCATGCTTGTCTAATAAAGTACAAAATTAAAATAATAATATTATCTAAAGGTAGTCTTAAGTAAATTTGAATGTATTTTAACAAAGTCCATTGTGTTGCAAACAGATTTTATTCTATTGATTTCCTTAGCTAACGTTCTCCTGAAAACTTAGATGTAGATATTTGATTTTCGTGAAATCTGCTGATTAACATGAAATTTAAAAGCAAGTCTTTATCATAAAGATCAATATTTACAATGTTCTCCAAAAAGCAGATATTTAAATCAAAAAACTCAGTTTCAGTGATTGTATCATTTGTGCGGATAAGTTCTAAATCAGGTGGATGAATATTTTTTTTAAACACCGGTGAAATTAGAATGCCTGAAAATTATCAGGTCATCAAGGTATCTGAAAGCATTTGTAATAGTAAAAATGAATCTTTTTTGGAATTTATAGGGTAATACATTGCAAAAAATGAATAAAATTTAACTGCATTATACTGTACTGTAACAGTATAATACTTATCAGCCGAGGCAGTTTAAAATTGTAAAATGCGCGGTAATAAACTGTAAAGTTAGCATTTTTACAGTTTATTATTGTAAAATTAGCAATTTTAAAGTTTAGTACTGTAAAATTAGAAACTTTACCGCTTACTACTGTAAAATTAGCAATTTTTTACAGTTGCTTACTGTAAAATTAGTTGTATTATACTGTAGAAACAACATTCATTTTTTACAGTGTAGATTTGCTAAAACTGGAGGAAATTTAGTGACCTACTAAATATCGCTACTTTGCATGAAGAATCGTTTATTTATTTATTTTTTTTTATTCTCTCCAGTATTTTGTTCAAAAAAAAAAAAAAAAAAAAAAGAAATTAAAAAGAAAAGAACGGAAAGGAAATAAACAGTGGCACTTCGGGAGTGTCGACAGAAGGGAAAACTTGAGCAATTATGTGTTTACTTTTTGAATCGTCAGTGGGTTTTTTTTCCCATTACAAAAATTGCTTGTGTGTTCTGAAAAGATGCAATAGCGAATAAAAAAAGCTGCATCACTTGCGAAAGTTCACATTTTACAGAATTTTTCGAGAAATAAGAGAAAAATTGTTTTGTATCTTTGGTCACATAAAATACATTCACTAACTTACATTTTACAATAAAAACTAATTCCCCCATACATTTGGGGGACCAGCAACAAATGGAAGAAACGAAAAACGTTTTTTGATTTTCCTTCATCGTAAATAGCTGTAAATTTCAGCCACTAGTTTAATCACTATATGTACATTTTGTATAGATTTTCATGAAGGTATCCTTTATATTCACGAAGATATCAAATTTATTTTTAAACTATCAATTTTTTTCTTATGTGTTTGGCTCATAACACGTAGCGTTCATCATCAGCATTTACCAAACTTTCACAAAACTTGACAGCATACAATAGAATTATTATACAAAAATTTTGAAAATTTGAAGAATGACATTTAAGTATTTAAATATGAACATTTCAAGCAATTAATTTCTCACTGCCCATGAGCGAAAAATAGCAATATATAACTTTCATAATTTAACTGTAAAATAGATTTCACAGCTTACAAAATAAATTCCTGTTGAATGTCAGAAAAGCTCAAAATGATATAGGCCTCCTAATGAGTGACATCTCACTTATTCTCGAATTAAAGCGATACTTATAGATGCGTTGAAAAATGGTCTGGAATGCCGGATTATATTTTCTGTCGTCGGTAAACGTAGACTGGTTTGAAACGAATGATTTTAGACGAAAGCTGAGATCAGTTTTGGGTCGCGAATATTAATTTTATTTTATTATTTACTTATTTATTCATTCATTCATTTATTTATTCATCGTTTTACACTTCAAAAAATGAAATGTTTTTTTTTACAGTATAAAACTGGCAACCGAGGCTTCAATTTAAAACTGTAAGATGCACAGTTATAAACTGTAAAACTAGCAATTTTACAGTTTCTTACTGTAAAGTTAGAAATTTTGCAGTTTATTGACGTAAAATTTAGCTGTATTTTATACTGTAAAAACAACACTATAATAATGGCAGCAGAGGTTACAGTTTAAAACTATAAAATGCACGGTAATAAACTGTTAAATTAACGATTTTATAGTTTATTACTGTAGAATTAGAAATTTTACTGTTTAATACTGTAAAATTAGCAATTTTTACTATTTACTACTATAAAATTAGTTGTATTATACCGTAAAAACAACATTCATTTTTTTACAGTGTATTGTCAAATAAAAATAATTTAAATAGGACTCATACAATGCTCGAAATATGATGCATCTAATTTAATAAATACTCTTTCACTACAAATGTAACATTGGTGCGGGCACTCTTTTTTATATAAGAATTAAATATTTCACCGTGAGTTAACTAATTATAAGTCGTTTTGAAGTACATTTTTACTGAAGTACTCTGTTTGATGCACTTGAAAAATGTTTCAATAAAGAAAACATTTCAAAAACTTTATTGCGCTTTCACTTTTCTTTTTTTTATAACCACAATACGTAGGGGAGAGTTGCCCAAAACGGGATAGGCGGGCAAAACGGGATAGTGGGCGTTGGAGCTTGACTGGTGGTACTATCTCACAGGAGACAGGCTAAACTGGTTCCCGACCGCCATGACAGCATACTCAGTTAATATCTCAACTATAGCCACGTATTTCGCAAAGCAATATTTTTTCAAAGTTTTCAATTGAGATTTTTACTTACTTTTTACTTTTTTCGACTGCAGAACAACTAGAAATGTGGTTCTCCGTAATTCGGAACAATTCCGGTTAGAACTGTATTTGGTTCATAGCTCTTTCAGCAACAATTTCATGTATTCATCAATATTGCTAGTGAGTGGCGGTTCCGGGGTCAGCCCTTTATGTTGTCAAAAGCATCATGGTCGGGCAAAACGGGACACTTTTAGGGTGCCCAAAACGGGATACAATTTTGATGTGTCCCGTTTTACCCGACCATTTCCATTAATGTTTTTTCAATGTGTTTAAGTAGCATGAAGTGAGCTAGAAGTTCCCAACTGGATGTTTAGCCATCCTGACAAAGGGATTACTATCTACGAAGTAGGAAATATGTTCAATGCAGCATTTTAACGAGCAGCTCTTGTCGAAACTGCTGTGATTGGGTTCACGAAAACAGGCATTTTCTCATACACTGTTAAAACTAATGGTTGCAACTGGCACCTTTCCAGGGTGAAAAGCTTGTAACATCAGCGGCACCCAGTAGGGTGCCGAGATTTCACCGTTGGCTTGGGTGAAAAACCGGCACCCTCAATTTTAACAAGCAGCGCGGGTGAAAGATGGAACCGTATAGGATAGCATAATGGCACCCATACTGTTCACAATTGCAGATCCCCCCTGTGCTGTGTGCGTTTTTGTTTTTCAATTGTGTTTACTTTTATTTATTATTTTTATTCACGAAGTCTTGGTACATTTTCACCTTTTATTCCGATTTGAAAATGATCGAAACTTGTAATTAAAGGCATTTTCTCACAGTTCAGACTTTCCAACATATTTTAAAGAATTTATGACTTGGATTCAACTCAGTAGTTTTAAGAGGGAAGGTATTTTTTGGACCCCTTTCAAAAACAAAAACATTCAGTTGTATTTTCGATCAATAAAAAATTGAATCGTTTCATTAAATTTTAAAATTTTAATCAAGAGTAACATATTATTGATACGTATGAAGAGTCCGACATTTGAATATCTTTATGGAATAAAAGATAGGGGTACTTGGCGAAATACATTTTAACAATCTATTCATTTCAAAGATGGAACAAAACAAAGTAAGCTCTAGCAATAACGAACTCAGTATTCGCTATCAATAACGCCAACGAAAGATATTAGCGAAAGCACGAAATGCAAATACATAAACGCATAATAAAAACAAATAAGAAAGAAAGAGTCGGGTAGAAAGTGTTTTTTTTTTCTTTCCTTCGCGTTCTGCTGCTTCCTGGCTGTGTCTACGCAGCTAAAGAGAATCGCTACACACCAGAGATAATTTTCCGTTGGAACACTTTGAATTGCTTTTACATAAGTTGGAAAATCTTAGAACTATGATTAAATGCATGTACTTACATGAGAATTCGAAGATTAAAATGAAGAAATAATCCATTTTTGTAATAAACTCGAGGTGAAATCCAAGACTGAAAACACTGTATCGAGAATTCTGTCGTGTCGACGTAAACAAGATGTCCGCCATTCAAATGGTTGATGATGATGATGAGACCTCGGAGTCGCAATACGCAGGCGCCGCGATTAAAGGTGCCGTTTGGTACTGAGAGATGCCTCACTGAGCATGCGCAAGCCCAAAGGGTGCCGATGGCGCTCTAGAATTAGCATAATGCACCTTCTGAGAGGCCTTTTGGCACGGCAAGAGCATTTCAAATTCGCTATGGCACCCCATGGCACCTTGCTTTCACTTCAGCTTTCTTATTGGCACCCCTGCGTCACCCGTAGTTTTAACAGTGTATAACCCCAGATGTCTTTCCTGAATATATTTTCGCTTCCCCTCTTCCAACAGATCACCCATTGCTGGATGCTCGTCCTAACACCCATTAAATCTGCAATGAGATCAGATCCGAAGGATCTTCAAATTCAGTCATAGCATCTAAGAGTTTGCTGTCATCACAACCACTAGAGACAGTATTGAATGAATCACTTAGTGTAACGATAACACTAGCACAAATGCAGGCTTTATCCAACCGTTCACTTCAACAGGAGTCAAATGATTTGGACTATACTGTCGCCCTTCACTGCCATTTTCTGTGTTACCCAAAGAAATTCTACCTAAACCACGAGTGAATGGACCAAGACCTCAAAATAAACACGATAGGAGAAGAGTGAAAACAGCATTTATAACAAGAAGACCATATAAACTTGAGTTGGAAGAAGAAGAACGAGAAAAAAAAGAACGAGAAATAATTTAAAAGCTGATAAAAAAGGGCTGCCAAAATAAGTCTCTTGAATGTTCCGAAAACAAAACAAATGAGGCGTAAAATAAAACCAGGTGGAGATAGAAAACAGGCATATAAATTTTTTAAATGTTGCTTTGAACCTGAAAAAAAACCCACAAACATCATTTGCAAAAATGGAAGAAAATGGACGTAACATGAAAAAAAAAAATCATCAGTTAGCCAAGGTTGGACGTCGTCGTCTTCAGAAGATGAAACTGAAAAAGATGAAGCATGTATTTTCTGCAACGTTCTGTATCTTGAATCGAAATCTGGAGAAGGAAGCTGGATACAATGCTCGATGGGCCCACGAAGCTTATTCCAAAGCAGACGAAGAAGGCGACACATTGTTATGTGATTTCTGTGTTATGTAATTTTCCAACTATACAATTACGTAGCCTATTTTTGGTCTAAAAACTAAATTAAAAGTAAAATGAGCACAAAATAATAACATGTAATTTCCTATCCCGTTTTACCCACCCTTGGTCGGGTAAAACGGGATTTTATAAGACTTTTTGAAACCAGTATTTTTCACATAAATAATATCGAACAAATATGACAAAGGTATTTTTAGTAATGTTAAAGGTGTATACTTTTAAATGACGTCAAACTTTGGAATGTACCTTGTATACAATAAGAAATAAAGCGAAGAATAGGTTAGCTATCCCGTTTTGGGGTACTTTCCCTTATTTACGTCGATTAATATCATTAAAAAGTCATTCTTATATAAATTATTGCATCATAAGAAAAGAAAAATCGCTTTAATTACAGGGCAGAATCAGTTATTCGACAACATCTATCGTTATTACGACTTAGCAACAACATAACATCATAAAGGCTTAACAACTCCGACTCGTTAAAAAAAGGCAGTCAATTATAATGACAAGCAGTATTTATGCTGCTTATCGTTGTGTAAAATTGCGGTAGGTTTTTTTTTTTTTTTTTTTTTTTGCTGCTACTTGCCTTTTTTTTTATTTATTTATTTTTTTTTTTGAATTTTTTTTTAAGAAATCAAATATCTTTTTTTTCTTTCCTCAAACTAAAAATAAAAACTTAATTACTTTGCATTATATCCACTCATTATTTTTGTAAAACTAGGACGATTCTGTTTTAAAAGAATATTTAAGAAAACATGATAGAATTTTAACAACAATTTAAAACATTTCAGTCAAAAATAAAATGTTGTCTGATAATTTAACTTAATTCGAGAATACTTAAAAACATTCAAACACCACTAAGAAAAAGGTATTTTTATGCACCCGGAATTACTAAAGCGCATTCCTTTTTCAGAAATGCTGCTGGCAAAAATCAAGTTCTTGTCTAGGATAATTTTTTGAGAAGTAGCCATTGTCATATAGTCTTTCTTTTGGAGCTAAACTCGTTTACTACAATGTTGCTGAAATAAAACAATATCACACATTGTTTCCTGTAAATTTGTTCATTTGCCCCTTTAACAAATTAATATTTTCTTAACATCTAATAAGGTTTTAAAAAAATATTCTCCTTTAGGAGAGTAACTATACGAAATAATTATTTGTGGGTTTCACTCTTATAAAAATTATTATCAACAAATTAATTTCAGCAGTTTAAAAAGTACATATTGCTCTTTTTTTCACTTTAAAACCAACTTTGCCTACAGTTTGTTATTGTTTTTTAGTATTTTAAGGTACACTTTCAGACACAGCAGTTAAATTTATGAAATTATATATTATATCCTACACAATCATACTGCATACATAAAAAAATCAAATATATATTTAAATAAAATAACAATTGTATTCATATGAACTGCCATCAATGAATACATTAAAATAAATATACTCTGGTACTCATGTATAAATTTTCAATTAATAGGACATCTAGATGTACTATGAAAAAATTTAAGAAATACAAAAATTCTACAAAAACAAACAAACAAACAAAATATATGTTTGATTAAAATTCAATTATCTCCGGAACGGCAAGTCCTATTGCATTGAGAGTTGTTTTATTCGGCTTAGGGCACTACAAGCATAATAAATGCGAAAGAAAAGATGACTTTTAAGAATAGAACTCGCTTTACCTGAAACGCGATTTCTATAAATTTATTAACGTATTTATTTATTTATTTGTTTATTCAGTTGTCCCCAGCAACAACGTCCCATAAGAATCATAGCTTCAACTAAAATCTAAATTTAAAAATAATCCCCAGTATATAGCAAATTAATACCAAATTTTTGTTTTTTCATATATAGTCAACTCCAGATAGATTGAAGTCCCAAAGGACCGGTTAAAACCTTAAGGTTTTCGAGGTTGCTCTCCCAGTCTTTTCAAGAATTATTTTTGCTTTATTTTTAAGAAATAGTGCATAATAAACACTTATAGTTTGCATAAAGTAAATTATTAGTACTACAATGTAAAAAATGAATGTTGTTTCTGCAGTATAATACAGCTAACTTTACAGCAGTAAAATATTTGCTGATTAGTTGGAGGTGGAAAAGATTTTCCATCATTATTTTCATCAGAATTCGCACAAGACACGAACAGTTTGCACAGTCACTTCGTTGGACAAGGATTCACACGTAGTTATTTTCCTCAATATTCAATACATCTCTCATTTCCGACCCGTCCACATTAACAAAAGATTTAAAAATGATCCCATTCCTCTGTCACTTCATCTTCGTTATCATTGCTGTTTATAAAGCCACAGCTCTTAAAGCAGTTTTAACTGCTGTTTTGTAGTAAACCGAATTTCTTTTCTCTTGCTTTCAGTTTGCGTTGCTTTCTAACGTCTTTTTGCCCTAAAAGGACAATTTTTTGAGTTATGTAGAAATAAAGGCTTTTTTTTCCAATTTCTGGCCAAATTTTAATTTTCTCAAAGATTGGCTTGCTGCTATTCAATGAAATTTTAGGTCGTCAGCCATAGCAAACAGCAGCTCAATCGGCTACTTTTCCCGCAATCTTACCGCACTGTGAGCATTAAAGAGCACTATTAAGTTAATAAGCAAGGCAATTGGTTAAAGAAAAACTGGATGCACTTTTATGCGCAAAATAAAAACTAAACTTCAACTTAAGAGGAGACATTCGAGATATAGAGACAATTTTGAACTGAAAACACGAAAATTATTTTGGAATGGAATGAAAACTTCAAAGTAAAGGAATATTCGAGCTATAAATTGCTTATTATTCTTATCTATACAAAGCGCCCCTTACTTTTTATCGTTCATGCTCAATTATCCATCCGGAACAATATTGCACTTTTTAAAAAGCACTGCAATAGATATCTAGTGACCCCTGATATATAAGTAAGAGGAAAGGAGTTGATAAAAGCACGTTTTTATAAACAAGGACTTTGCTTTTGTTCAGAAGGAGTTGAGCCTTTATATTTTTTCTTCTTTTACCGCTTATTAATTTTTAGATTGGTAACATTTATTCATTTACTTGACTTTTTATAACCTTTTTGTTTTTTTCAAAAGCTCTAAAACTCAAGTTACAAATTCCAATTCTTTTCACTTGAAAGGATTTACAAAAAAAAAAAAAAACCCTTGTTTCAATTACCTGTAGACCATATTTACTATAATATATAAGTTGTATATGCAGCGCTGTAGTTTGAGGGAGCTAAAATAAAGTTAGCTAAAAAAAATCATTTTTTACTGTTGGACTAATATAAGCGTAATGTGAATTGGTTTTAAACCACCTTTTCTTTTGGTGAGTTCCCCAAATCTCAAATTTGCAATAGAAATAGTCTAAACAATTTAGTAAGCTCGTAAAATGTTCATCAATTTTAATCTTTTGATAGTTCGATATTTTTATTTTTACAATTATTTAAATCTCTATTTTGAAAGCAAGTGTTACGAGTATGAGAAAAAATGAATTCGCAATAAAAGGTTTTCCTTTAGAAGATTATACTCAGTAGCTAAAGTGTTTCTTAGTACTTAGTTCAACTCTAAAGCGAAAGAATATTGGACTTCAAAGGACTGTCTAAGTCAGCGTTTCGCAAACTTTTAGATCTGTGAGTTTTTTTTTTTTTTTTTCATAAAAAAAAGCAGTTCTCTGATTACTAGAAAATTTGGTGTGTATATTCTGTTTATGTTGGGAAGGTGGGGGGGGGGGGGGGGGAGGACCATTTAAGATAAATATCCATAATAAATTATGGGGACTCTAGGGACTTAAAATTTAAACGCGACACAGCAAATACCCATTATTTAAAAGCATGTAACTAAATTTCTACAAAAGCTATGTTTAAACTTTTAGATTTAAATTAAAGCTGCAAATCTCACAAATAATACATGATGTAACATATATTTAAACAGTAAAATTTTGTGATACAAAAAAGTAATAGTAAAATGTACTGTTTTCTCACGTTTGAAAAATATCGTGCACTCTCTAGTACTGGAAAATGCATGTATAATAATAATAATATTTTTAAAATATTACCAGATACCTATCTCAAGAACCGAACCTCAATTTTAAATTTTCAAAGAGCTTTATTTATTATTATTATTATTATTATTGTTTATTGTTTTTAATATTCAAATAAATATCAAAATTTACCCAAATTTTTGAAGATTTTTTTTTTTTTTTTTTGAAAAATTGAGTTAAATTTTTAAGTAAAATTGAAGTTCAGATTTTAGAAATAGGTCAGATCCATACGCAAAAAAAGTTTCATAGCAATATCCCAAGTAGCACACTTCGTTTTTTAAAGGTTGTAAAATGGTTATTAACGTTGTGACAACGGATTAAAAACGTTTATGAAACGTTTAAACGTTTTTTGCGCTACCTGGGATATAAAGAACTTTTTGAGATATCATGCACGCAAAACGAAAAACAGACTTTTGAGAAAGAGAGGTTTAAGCACCTGCTGTTAACAGTAATGCAATTCAGGGATAGTTTTCAGTTTTTTACGATAACTCGAAAGGTTTTTTGAGAATTGTAATAAATAAGGTAGCAAATTGTTCAGAATTAAATTATGCATAGCATATATTTTTCCAGAAAATCGAAAGTTTTTAAGACTAAGAGTCCCTTGACCCCTTATAAGTAAACAAGTTAATAAGCAGATGAAATTGTGCAGTAGGGTGGAGCGAAAAAAATTAATTTTTGATTTTCGTAAACGGGTACCTTTCATTTACTGTGAATGAGGATAAGTAACAATTCTGTAAAATATTTCACTTTTGCGACGTCATCTTTAGTCTGCGCATTTGGCCTAAAGTTTTGAAATTTTAGATTTTTTTTTAGATTTTTCAAGTTTTTTAAAAAAATATTGCAAATGATAAAACTAGTGACGGGTGGTTATTAAATGGAAGAAAAAGGTTTGAAATATACAAAGAATTTTTCAAAACCATTTTAGATTATTATTTCAGTTCGTGCATTGCGCTCAAAGTTCATTAAATTTCCCAAAATTTCTGATATTTTCGACATTTTTCAACTCAGTATTTCCCCTCAATATTCACTTGAAGTATCTTCAAACTTGTTTTTATTCATTTTGTTATTCCTTTGAACCCTGCAACTCTTCGCTAGCTCATGTGGAACTACACAGGACTCACCACGAGGAGGTGACCGCACTTATAGTCCTACACGTGAACCCTTCCTTCCAACCAATGCAAGCACGTATTTACATTTCTTAGATACGTCTTTCACAGTTAAATTGTTCCTTTGTGTCGTAAATTGATCAAATATTTGTCAGATATCCTCGTTTTTACTAAACTTTTTCTTTTCCTGTGATTATATACCAATTTTGAAGAGCTTGTGACCTATTTGACAGCTCTTTCAACTGATTGAGTCTTGAATGGCAGTTTAAAAAGAGCGCATTCAGAAATCATATTTAAATTCTCAGCTTCCATAATCTTTGTAAATATTGTGTGGTTAAATTACCTGTAAAAGTAGCTTTGTAATTTCCACATCATGGCAAGAAATCATATCGATCTATACTGACTTTTGATTTATGTATGTAATGTATGAAAATAGATTTTTGTCTGTTTTTTGGGATCTGAAGCGTTCTCACTTGTTTGCTTGTTTGTTTGCTAGATTGAGCGTTTATAATACGATTTAAACCAAGTTTCTTTATATGCTCTCTCTCTTACAAACTAACCAGATTATTTCCCGGCGTTGCCCGGGTGCTTATTAATACAACATAGCTCTAAAAAATATTTGAATGAATTCTATCCACATGGGAATATAAAAACGTATTTCATGCTAAAAAGAAATAGTTGAGCCTTAAATGGATAATTCATTGTTGATCGTAATCTTTGTAGGAAAATACTCCTATTTAAATGTGTTACATTTTATCAATTTGTGTGCTTAAAGTTTTATCTCTATTACTCTATCTATTCAAAATTGAAAGAAAATGGCCATTTTGAGACAAAAGATTTGAATTTTGGGCTTTTTGGATTTTTTTTTTAATTTCAAAACCCCTGCCTATGTGAATTCTAATGCATCAGGGAACCTCTGTGCCAAGTTTGTTGAAAATCCGACGAAAACTGGAATTGTATAAGGAACAAACATACATACATTTGATAACAGCATATTTCTTGGGTGCAAAGTATACATTGTTTTGAATAGATGTGAATACAATTATCTGCATTTTCCCGGAGAGATAATATTTAAAATCTCACACAAATTCATAGCTAAATTAGTAACGTCTGTACTTCATCCTAAAAGAGCAAGGACTCTTTTACCCGCGAAAGTTATGAACTCTTTTAAAAATTATAGTCTAAAGATTGTTTGCTGTATAGTCAACATCTGACTAGGGAAAGCTGTCTTGGACTTCTGTTTCACATTTTTTTTTTGATATTTTCCCAGTCAAAACTACCTTGCTCATCTCATGAAGTTACTGTTGCTCAGTACTTGAACCATTTTTATTGTCAAAATCAATCTGATCAATGATATTCTATAGGTTCATATTGAACTGATTTGAAAGTATAACATGTTTAGCTTCGTCTAACAGGCCCAAAAATCACTTTGGTCCACTGGTAGGTCCATCCAGCTTTTGCAAAAAATGCAGCACATTAAGTTCATTCAAATGTAATTGGCAAATGTTCCATTACAGAGGTCTACCAAGTTTTTCTTCCAGTTTCCGTATTACACCTTTATTTTCCTGTCTTTGTAGTGCATCCATCAAAACCAATGCAAACAATTTCCTACTCAAAGAAACAATTTATTGTTTCTGACTTGTCTAAGAAATGTAAATGTGTGCTCTCATCGGTTGGAAGCAAAGGGAGCGCGAGTGGCACCCAAAGTGCGGCCACTTCCTCGTGGTGAGTCCTGAGTAATTTAATGAGCAAGCATAGAGTTGAGTAGTTCAAAGAAACAACAGAATGATTAAGAAAATGTTTTGAAGGCACTTTTAGTAAATATTGAGAGGAAGTATTGAATTATAAAATTTCTGCTAATATTGAAAATATCGGAAATTTCTGAAAATTTGATGAACTTTGGGCCTAATGCGTAGACTGAAATCATAATCTGAAATGATTTTTAAAAATTTCTTGTATATTTCAAACCTTTTTCTTCCATTTAATAACCACCCGTCACTAGTTTTATCATTTGCAATATTTAAAAAAAAAATTGAAAAATCTAAAAAAAATCTAAAATTTCAAAACTTTAGGCCAAATGCGCAGACTAAAGATGACGTCGCAAAAGTGAAATATTTTACAGAATTGTTACTTATCCTCATTCACAGTAAATGAAAGGTACCCGTTTACGAAAATCAAAAATTCATTTTTTTCGCTCCACCCTATTGTGCAGTACCGTTACTAAAAGAAATGATTTTGTTCGCTCATGAGATAAAAGTACTCGTATAACACATTTTTATGTAACATTTTCAAGAAAAAGATAAACGAATCTGTCGTTACAAAAGGATATCAGATACATTCCTGCATTGTTTAAACCATTTAGGGGACCATTTCAAAACTATCTTAGGTTGTTGGTTTAGCCTATTATTGTATAGGTATTACAATAAAATCAATGTGGAAAAATAAATAAATAAACGCATTTTCAGAAAAATAAATTGGAAATACCAACTTTCCGACTACGTGCTTCAATTATGAATAAAAGACTTATGACCTGGTTTTGCCCATAACTCAGATTGTTCAATAACTAAAATTAAAATCGTTCTTCAAAACGGCAACTTTAAACAAAACCAAAATTATCCTCAGCAGTAAAATTAGTAATAGTTTTCAAAAACCGAATCAAGAGTCAGCGACAATTGCAAACAAAGAGCTAACGTACCAATTGTGTCCCATTACTCAAATTGTTCAATATCTAAGATTAAAAAAAAATAAATAAAAAAAAACATTCCTAAAAGCTTTAATTTCAAACAAGAATTATACCGTACTCACACACACACACACTTATAAAATTAGCAATAGATTTTAGAAACCGAATCAAGAATCAGCGACACCAAAAGCTTTTTTACGACACCAAAGCTTTTAGCGCCAAATTGCACAAAAACATTTTTTTAATCAATCTCCAAAACTGCAATTTTCTACCAAAGTAAAAGCTTCATTACCAATAAAATTAGTAAGTTTTCAAAAACAGAAACAAAAGTCAGCGAAAGTTATGAGCAAACAGCTAGCGTGCTAATTTTATTACATAAGTTGAACTGTTCAATAATTAAATTTAAAAAAAAAATCAGTCTTCAAAACTACAACTTTCAACAGCGCACTCATTAATTAAGTTAGTGATAAAATTTAAAAAACCGAATCAAAAATCAGCGACACTAAAGGACTTAAATCATTTTTGTCCCATAACTCAACTTTTTGAATAACAAAAAAGTATTTGAAAAATCCATCTTCAAAACTGCATATTTAAAAAAAACAAAAGCGTACTCACAAATGAAACTAGTAATAGATTTTAAAAATCGAATAAAGCATCAGCGACACACTGCGAAAAATGAACTGTTGTTTTTACAGTATAATACTGGCAGCCGAGGTTCCAATTTAAAATTGTAAAATGCACAGTAATAAAATGTAAAACTAGCTATTTTACAGTCTCTTATTGTAAATATTGCAATTTCACATTTTATTGCCGCAAAATTTAGCTGCAATATACTGTAAAAACAACAGTATAATACTGGCAGCAGATGTCCCAGTTTAAAACTGTAAAATGCACAGTACTAAACTAAAGCTATCAATTTTACAGGTTAGTACTGTAAAAGTAGCAATTGTACAGTTTATTACTCTGAAATTAGCATTTTTTACAGTTTATTACTATAAAATCAGCTGTATTTTCTGTAAAAGCAACATTCATTTTTTACAGTGCACCAAAAGACTTGCTCACTAGTTTTGTCCCATAACTCAAATTGCTTTATAACATTTTTTAAATAAATTTTCTAAACTTTAACTTTAAGCAAAAACAAAAGCGTACTCACCAATAAAATTAGTAACAGTGTTTAAAACCCGAATCAAGAATCAGCGACAAACTCCGATCACCGGCAGAGAACTTGTGAGGTCTGCGGAAACTCTCCACCTCTTGAGCGGCATGCAAGCCTGAGGCGCCGATAAACGAAGCACGTGCAACGAATTCGTAAAACTACCATACATTGTGCAAGTTAACTAAAAAAAACCTCCTGACAACGCTTACGCATCCATACACGGATACCTATTCCTAACCCCAAGAGCGGAGGGGAAAATTAATTCTAACAATGTTTCAAGGAGATATGCTTAAGTATACTTCAAGGAGTACCTCAATTTAAATGCATTATGAGGGACAGATGGTTGGGGCGTGATAGGAGGTAATTTTTGCCTGTTGGACATGAAGCATATGGTTGATGTGTATTAGGGGCTTAATCTGATGCATTAAGGTGACCTGGAAATGTTATTAGTTAATTATATTAAGCATTAGCATCGGGATCACGTACGGATAAAAATTGCTCTTCGGCGATAGGAAATGATTCGATTTTGATAATCGAATCGGCTGGGGGATAGTGTTTCTCTCGCATTAGAATGAATGATAATTCCGGTTTCTTTCTACTTTCTATTTCCGTTACGCGTTTTAGGTAGTGTGTATACGTTCTTCAAGAGTATTTTAGACCCACGTGTACAAAAGATGTTTAATAAAAAAGAAAAAAGAAGAAAAAGACAATATACTACATACAAATAAAAAGTATTTGAACAAAAACATAGGGAATTTCATATTTTCACTATTATATAACTGTACAGCTAAAAATTGCTCTTCTGCGATAGGAAATGATTCGATTTTAATAATCGAATCGCCAGGGTGATAGTGTTTCTCTCGCATTAGAATAAAAATGATAATTCCAGTTTCTTTCTACTTTCCATTTCCGTTACGTGTTTTAAGTAGTGTATATGGATCATTTTCAAAATTTGTTTACATTTGCTGTCCAGAGGTTAAAAAGACGATTTTGAAGCATAACTTATATTTTAAATTCAATGCGAACAATTATTTTCTGCAAGAAATAACCCCCAAAAAATTCTATCACTCAACAAATTATTGAAATTTATTTATTTATTTTTATATAAGTCTTTAAAAATGAGAATCAAGGCAAAAACGCTTGTCCATTTCGGATTTTCGAAAGTTCAACTTTTTTTTCCTATACTTAATGGTCAAAAAAAGTAAATGCAACATATTATTTTTATATATTGACTATTAGTATATGGTATTCATAATAAATATTGACAATGGTAATTTTTTTTCAATAAGAAATGTATGAATATATTTTGTCCGGAAGTTCTTGTCAAGTCCGTTACCCTAAGATAATTTTAGCTAAAAACGGTATTTATTGCAGTCAAAAGATGGTAACACGTATTCAGTTAACTTAACAAACTAGTGACGTAACTATTTTGTACTATTTTGTTTCCCTGAGTTCAGAAGTATTGCTGTGGTGTTTCGCACAAAATTTCTTCCAGGTGGTGTATTTTTATTCTTTGTTAAATCCGTTACCACCTATTTTAGTATTAATTTTTACTTTTTCTCAACTTTTACCCCTAAATATTGTTTATTATACAACTCTAAGAAAGTGCATATTGTTGTTCAATTTTTAAATTTGACAATCTAGCCATAATTTGACATTTTGGTTGAAATTGTAAAGTCTGTTACTGGTCAAATCCGTTACCAAATGTCAAATCCGTTACCATACAGTTTTTTATCAATATTTTAAAAATCACAAACATCGTTTTAAGCTTCAAGGAAGCAAGTAATTTCATATTAAGTTGGTTCTAGGCGCTATGATAGTTCAAAGGTGAGAATTCATATTGGTATTTTGTAAGGTAACTGGACGACAATTTTCCTTGCAACTAAAAGTTTTACAACAGCATTTGAATACTTAATTATTCATCAAAGTGTACAACCAATTACTTTTTCACACACGTAAAATATGTGACTAACCATCTGTTAGTGTTTCTAAAAGAAAATAGCAAGTTAAAAAAATTACTTAAAAATTTTGAAATATAAGCATATGGTGAAAATGACCCATATACGTTCTTGAAGATTATGTGAATGTGATTTACGTGAAATTCTGTACCCACGTGTACAGAAGATGTTTAATATAAGACAAAAAAGAAGAAGAAGAAGACAATATACTACATACAAATAAAAAGTATTTTAACAAAAAACTCATGGGGAATTTTATATTTTTGCTATTATATAACATGTAAAACATTTTTCGTGTTAGTATAATACATGTAGCCCTATATGAGAGTATCTTCGCTGCATGCACAACACAATTGTGTATTATTCACAATATTGTTATAATATAGTATTTTTCTAATACAATTGCAGCTATTATAAAAAATACGGTAGAGCAATTTGGATAACGTTTTGTAAAAAAATATTTTAAAGGAATTTTCAAGTATATTTTTTCTTTTTACTACAGTAAAGAAACTTCAGAGATAAAAAATGATTCGATTTTAATAAATCGCATTAGCGCAGTGATATGGTTCATCGCTTTAATGATAAATCGTGCTCTTCTACTTTCTATTTCCTTCATGTGTATTTTAGGTGGTTTGTATAAAGTTTTCAAGATTATTTCAGATAAACGCATTCAACGAAATTATATACATATCAACAAAAAGATGGCACACATTAATTCTTAGATTTTAACAAAACCAATTGCTGTGGGCTTTATCATTTTAGCTATCATATTGCAGGCTGAATACTTTAAGTACAGATATCGTATAGTATAATGCAATACTATATCATTGTATTTTTGTTGCTTGAATATTATTCTGTAACATTAATGTTATTTTAATATACGCGACTATATCTTTTGAATATAACACTTATTGTACCAATATTGAAAACTTATAGAGATAAAAACTGTACATGAATTATACTGACGGATTCATACAAGCACGTATTAATATTTCACGGTAACAATCAAATTCAACATAATATTTTTAAAAAATCTAGAAAAGAGGTTTTATATTTCTTTAAACTTTTTAAAAACCACATAGGGGAGAGTGGTAATGAATGGGCCACTTTTTGGTTTTGAATTTTCGTAATTTTTTCTATCACTTTGTTTTAACTCTAATTTGGTGTTTTAGTTACTTTACTTATCTGGCTATCTAAAAAAGTTATAAAAGTTGGATTAGCACCTGTCTATAATGAATTATAATAGAAAATAAAAATTTTGAAATTTGGCCCATTCAACCCCACCTATGGGGTTGAATGGGCCATCGAAGGTAATGAATGGGCCACTAAATGAATTCAATGAAAACATGTGGATTTAATCTTTTATTTGCTAAATATGACAAAATGAATGTGGCACTTGACATGATGATACAAAATCATACTGATTTAAAATTATATAAACATCAAAACTGATGCAATGAAAATAAAACTGATGCATACCAATTGTAGCAGAAAAATGACTAAATAATGAGATTGTAAGAAATAAATAACATCAAATATATATATAAAAAAAAACAGATAATACACACTATGATTTAACAAAATTTAAATATTTCAAAAATAATATTAAAAATCACTTTCAAAAATTTCACTTCATTTTCAAACTTGTCAAAATTCAAAAATTTTTTTTTTTTAAATTTACTAGACATCGAGAATAAGAAATATCTAACTTAAGTTACCAAGAAAGAAAATGAAATTGTACTGTGAGGAATATAATATGAAGGAGAGAGGGGGGCTTTTTCAAGCCACGCACTGCGACCAGAGGTCTATTGTACTATAGGAATATAATATAGATATGCAAATTATATTTAGAAGTTACTACAAACCTATTTTGACGACAGTGATCTTAATCTATCTATGACAGTCAGTTGTGTTTCATATTAATGCGAAAATCCAAAGAAAAGGAAGAAAAACAATATTTAGGTGGCCCATTTATTACCATGACATAGTGGCCCATTTAGCCCCACCTATACTTTTGGAATACATTTAGGTTTTTTGAGTACATTGAATTTAGATAACATCAAAATACATCTTAAGTTTAGTTTATAGATATGGAAAGACTAGCTTATACATATGTATTCAGTGAAATACTTGGTACATTTTAGCTAGGAAATGTTTTACTAAAAAGGGAAAAACTTACTTTTCAATCAGATTCTTAACCATGCTACTCTAGTTTGAAAATGGCTCAGCGCAAACGAATAAAAATTGGATGAGTTTAGTAGAACAAATAGCTACATCTATTGGTGGCATCAAAAAAAAATTCATGCAAATACTTTTTCATATTTTATTAGTGGCCCATTCATCACCATGGCCCATTCATTACCACTCTCCCCTATATATAAATTTGTAACGACTAACTTAATTTCAAATGAATTAAATATTTTCTAAGACGCAAGTTTTTTTTTTTTTTTTTTGTGAAATTGGCGAAAATATTGTTTAGATTAAAAAAATTGTTCGGACACTTTTATTCTGTTGAAAATAATCTGTGTTATTTTTTAAAAGCTTATTGTTTTTCGAATTTATATAAGTTCACTCAAAAATAAATAAGTAAAGTAAAAAATGCATGTCAAGTTCGTTTAAATTATATTTTGCTGCAGTATATGGCATATTTAAGTAATAAAACAACCACAAGAATTTTAAGTGAATAAACTAAATTTTCTAAGTTCCGTGATTTCTTCATCATTGTTTCAATTTTGTGCGCAAAACTGAAATGTACTGCATTTATTTGGTAATTCCTGTTGTTTCATGATTTAAAAAAAAGGGATAAAATGAGTTGATAGACAGTATACTTGAACATTACACTAACTATATTGATAGAAAAATGCAATCTACCAGTGGCGCACCTTTTGCAATTTGAGAAGCGAAGAAAGACAAAAGCACCATTTACTGACCTCTAGTACAGTATGGCTCTGATAACAAGATGTATCACATCGGAGGAAATACTTTTTGGTCTGGGAGAAAAGCAGAAATATAGTATCAGTTCCTAGCCTGCATCTTAATCGGAGAAAATTATCAAAAATAACTATTACTTCTCTTGTTCCATCCTTAAAAACAAATAACAGTTAATATAAATCTAAAATGTATCTCAAAGGGGTTCTCATTTCAGGATCAATTATGTTGAAGAATTTTTCCTTGCGTTATATTTTAAATTTTAAAACCTATTTCAAGCATTTTCTTTCCAAAAAAACTTTTTTTTTTTGAGCCTTCTCACCTTACGACTAGTCAGGGGTGCCCACAGGGGGGGATTATGGCGCAAGTTGCGCCATCAAAAATTTTGGGGGGGATTTTTTAAAACTAATTTATTTATTTATTTAATTATTTATTTTTTAATTTAAATTATTTTCTGATTTTTTTAAATAAAAATTATTCACGAATTTGTTTTTTTATTTAAATTATTTCTTTTATTTCCTTATTAATATTTTATTTATTTATTTATTTATTTATTTATTTTGTGCTTGTGTGTGTGCTTGGAATGTTTGGAATAGGAAAAAAGCTATTCTATTCTGCGCATGATTAGTACGTCTATAAAAATTATTAATATATAAAAAAAAATAATAGTTATAATTAAAAAAATAAACAAATAATATTTAAATAAATAAATAAATTTTTAAAAAATAAATAACATTTAAAATAAACAAATAAATAAAATTTTAAAAATGAATAAATAAATAAAATTTAAAAAATAAATAAAATAAAAAAGAGGGGTTAAAATAAAAAATAAAAAGCACAAAATGGTTGAGAAAAATTTTGGGGGGGAATGTGCGCCATTGAGCTTGGGGGGGATGGGCACCCCTGCGACTAGTGTAATAATGATAAAAGTTCAAATAAGTACGAATCAAAAGAGTATCTCGAGACATTTTTTGACGCAAAAATTATGTGCCATCACCGGCCCGTTATCAAGATTTTCGTGAGATATAAAATCTCACAAAATTTTAAGAAAAGCGCCAAATTTAAAGACTTAGCGAGAAATTGATCACCCTCTTTTACCGTTTGCATGCGCAGGACATTTATCTACAAAACATGTAAAAGATATGGGCCATCACTGATTGAGAGTCGCTAAATTTGGCGACTTCTCATAAAAATTCTGCAAAATATATAAGCCTCACATTTAGATAGCGAGGTCACGAGGACAAAAATACCAGAAACATGTTTTACACTCGATTGCCACTTAAAAATAATAATAATAATATCAATTGTACACTGTTTGGTATTCTGGTACGGTTCTCCAGAATTGAGCAAAAAAAAAATTTAATTCAAAAAGTTAAACTGAAATATCACCGGAATATTCTAGGGGTACTTATTTTCTCTTGATGTACTTTGGATATGCTGTAAAAATGAACAACAGTTTGATTCAGATTTTTTATATGCAACCAACATTATAACATTATAAGCACAATTATAAGCAAATTTGCTAAATAGCTCTTGTCTTACGACCATATTTTGGATGACAAGCAGCATTTTTTTTTCTTTTTTTTAATGTTGAAATGAAGTACAGTAAATTTGCATTTAAAAAGAAAGAAGGGGAAAAAATCGCTGTTTCATCATAAAACATCAAGTACTGTAGCATTCTTTTCGCTAAATCCGCTTTCAATAATTTTTAGACCCATCAAGTCAAAAACTTGCATATCTAGAACACATTTTATAATGAGTCCAAAAATTCAAGGCCATTTCGCACTGAATTCATGTCTGTGACAGTTGTTTTTAATGTTGACAATACACCTCGGTGTCGTCTGAACAAATAACTATAACTTAAGGGACAAACTTTTATTAAAATGTATAGAATACCAACAGCTGGTTCATCTAACAAATGGAAGTACGAAAATAATGCAAACAGAATATACATCAGTTTTGTTCACGCAGAAAGCATAATGGCGATCTATAATTTGATCCGTTGGAGCCAAGTAAATGTGCCAATTTCTCACAGTTCACTGACATTATGTAGCGATATCGTACAGCTGTTCATTTTATTAACACCTACACAAATAAAAACGACTCCTTCGAGTTAACAAGGGGATTTAATTACATTAGCTCTGTATCACGAATACAATAGCTTTAACGCGTGCCAGTCTTAGAGTCGCATATGCCACAACGGAAAAAAAAAATATCAGGATTATATGCTTATTGTTAATAAATAATCACAAAGGGGATAAGTAAGAGAAAACATTGCTAATTGGAATAATAAAGAATTAAGAAATGCCAAACTTTTTCTTAATAAGGAATTGATTTTTATTTGAAATATTGAATTTAAACGAACTTGTGAAGTTCAATATTTCCATAAAACATTTTGAACGAATTTTTCAAAAAATATGACCTGACACACTGTGCCATTCAGAAAATGCTGACGTGTTTTCACAAATGAAGACGTTCATTACTTACATAAAACTATTTTCGCAAAAAATGATTTGCAAACTTCTTTTATTTATTTTCAACACGTACGTTTCATGTTAAGACAGAACTTAAGAATATTGACAATTTTTTTGTAGAGGTCTCCGTGGCTCTGTGGTAAAAGCTGCTTCTTCTAAGCCATAGCACCCCACCTCGCCTCAGGTGTTCTATCCTTCATATTTTTTTTTTTTTTTTAGAAGCCATCAGCTTCAACATACATGAGGACTGCGCGTACTATGCGCTTTGCCTCCTGACAAACACAGGGCAGATTTACGGCACAGGGAGGATGAAATAACATCCATGGGCAAGGCTGGATTCGAACCCGCGACCACTTGTTTACGAGGAGAGTAC
Organism: Uloborus plumipes; assembly: GCA_038373865.1. NCBI lineage: Eukaryota > Metazoa > Arthropoda > Arachnida > Araneae > Uloboridae > Uloborus > Uloborus plumipes. The sequence continues at coordinate 61,093 of JAXGGA010001714.1, read as the reverse complement.
TCTACCTCTAGGATCACGTGGCCCCCAAAAGATTTTACAGAACAAGTGAAGGATAGGGATCCCGCCTTCCCCATGGATGTTATTTCATCCTCTCTGTGCCGTAAATCTGTCCTGTGTTTGTCAGGAGGCAAAGCGCATAGTACGCAGTCCTCATGTATGTTGAAGCTGATGGCTTCTGGAAAAAAAATTGTAAAATCTTCCTTATATTTGTCCGGAGGCAAGACGACTGATACGCAGTCCTGTATGTATGTGAAGCTGATTAGTTTCTAAATAAAAAAATAAGTAAAAAAAAATGTATGCATGTTTCGGCAACATCAGTTTTTCAAAATGGCTGCTCTGTTTAAAGTGTCTGCTAGTGTTATTTATTTCGTCGTTCGGGAGGACATTTTCAAAGGTAGATAAATAGAATTTTTCATTTATATTATGAATTATTTAAAAGCGATATATGAAGGTATATACTTCACGAAAATAAATTTTGTGTGTGTTAGTACTAGCTTAAATCTTCTGTAACTTTGCTTATTTTTCAGTTAAAAATATTTCATTTTGTCAAAGTAAATCAGAGGACATTCAATGAATTGGTCATAGTTTCTATTTCTAAAACAATACTTTGAAAACTCGAACTTTATTTCCTGTATGAGACCTAGAAGCACATGTTTTTACACTTCAAAGTAGAGGTGTTAAACTGTTTTATGGGTTTAATTGTGACTTTCACAATGTGTCTAAATCTCGTATTTAGCACACAAATACGGTTTAAGTTACAGCTTAGCCAAAATAAATGGTGTATTTAATAGTTTGGGTTTATGTCAGTGGTTCCTAACGCGAGAGCGATCACCTCCACATCGAAAACGACTTCTCAAAAAGCCCATAAACTCGTGAGGGGCGTTAGGGGGCAATGCGTATTTCAAAAACAAAATAATGATAATAAAAGTCAGAGAATATTGGAATTCATAAAAACCTATAAGAAACCGATTGTTAAAAGTTAGACAAGGAATCACAAGTTAAAAAAGAAATAGATTCAAGTCCATTAGCTTCTTCCGCTCACCGCTGTTAAACCTTAAGGAATTACTCCTTCATTCGTCACCAACTTTATGAATTGTCTTTTATTTAGTTTTAAGTGTCAGTATCTCTAAGTGACAAAGTGTTCAAATAAAGAGGCTGGTCCTAGGTACACAGGTGCCCCCCCCCCCCATCACTGAAATTAGAAAATGGATTTTTATGAGTGCAAATCGTCATAAAAATTCATTCTTTCCCCAAGTATTGATGGCCGTAACTGAGATTTTTGCGCAACCGAATGCTAAAAAACGCGTGAGTCTGGTAGTCAAATTAATCCATAGAATCCCTCGAAATTAAATCTGAAATAATTTTAAAAGAAAAAGCATGCAGAAGTTACATTTTGCACTGTATTTATGTTAAAAAAAATACAAAAGTAATTTAAGCGAAAATTATTAAAATTTCGAATTTAATACATTGCAAATAAACTGGGTGGTCCTTACCCAACACAAAAATTAGGAAACTGATTTTTATCGGTACAAGTCGTCATTCAGTTCTTTTTTATCTGGGTTTAATTGACATTTTTGCTTAACCGAATGATAGAAACGAGTGAGTCTGACAATCAAAGAATCAGCAATCGAGTAAATCCCTCGAAATGTACGCCAAAATTATTTTAAAAGAAAAAAATATGCAAAAATTTAAATAAGCTGTATTTAGGTCAAAAAAAGGTAATTGACGTCGAAATTTAATCTTCTAATTAAAGGAGGGGGGATGAAAAACTTAGTTGTTTCCATCTATCTCAAAGTGAAGAATGTATGGGGTAGATGCAAACATCTAAATCAGAGGTTCCCAAACTTTTTTGGTCCGTGGACCCCTTGCCGAGTTTTCCAGTTTCTCGTGGACCCCCTTCCTAAGGATCGTTCCAAAACTAGTCAGGCACAGAAATAAATGAACTGAAGCATTCCTAAACCGCAAATTAGATGTTTAAGTTCCACTATAGATATTCCAGACAACCAGATAAAAGCAAGATATGTGTAAATATAACAAGATTTTTAGTAAAAGGCGAAAGATTAGCACGAAGTTTGAAGGGGAACAAGCGAATTATACAACAAGATTAATCAAAAATTTACCCAACAATATCAGAGCTTTTTATTATTGATTTTTTAAACAATCAGAAACTCCTTAAATACTTGATAACTTTCAAAAAATTCAGTTTAACAGAACTGCAGAGAAAACAATTGAGAGAAAACATCAGATGAAAAGAAAAACGTAACATTTTTATTCATACTTTCATAATATTAATGGTACAAAACGTAAACCAGGTACACATCTTCCTACATAGAGTAGGTATTACTTGGAAAAAAAGAAGACTTTTTAATGGGAGGGGTGAATTTTGTGTATCGACAAAAAAATTTTAGTGTTTGGCTTTAGATTTATGGGCCATAACTTTAAAGCTCCCCGATAAGGAACTGCCAGTCTGTTTCTTATTTTTTAAGAAAATTTGTGATTGAGCTGAAATTGTTTGCATTAGGTATGAAGATGTAAAAGCTTACAGAAATTTTCTTGTGATTTTCCAAAGGTAGGATAAGTTATATGATTTTCTGGAGACAGAAATATTGATACCCTTTCCTAAACTGAACCTGAAGTTCTTCATTAGTGCTTATTCCAATTAACTCTTCCAGTAAAATATCGATTTTTCAAAGTCATCAAAAATACTGATAATCCACTAAGACATCAGTGCCAAAAAGTTTTTAAAATAATAACAATAAAAACCTTGTTAAACATGATCCTTTTAACATCCAGGCTTGCTTTGAAGTGTACATGGTATACTTCAAAGTGAAAAAGTAATTTATTGAAGTTCTCATCATTTTCTTCATATAATTGCGCAAATAATGTAGTGTGAAGTATTACGAATTTCGTTTATTACATTTGTTACAAATTGTAGCAATTGATGCAGGCTGTTGCTTAGATTTTTTGCTAATGATCCTGACTCGTGGGCCCCTATTTGTATATCGTGGACCCCCAAATTTTTCTCTCGTTTATAAGGACCCCTTGCAAACTACGAGGGACCCCAGGGGGTCCCGGTGGACCACTTTGAGAACCTTTGATCTAAATTGCACATCAAAAATAGCAGGGAAGTTGAAACTCATGACTAAAACTTTTAAGTACCTTTCTACATGACAGGCAAAACTATGTCAAACCAGTTAATTCGCATTTTTAGACCTACTGGAATAGAAAATATAAGATATCTTAAGCTTTAAAGGACAACATTTTTCACAGTAACATCTTCAAACAAGAAGAAGCCTGCACAGTTTTTCGCAAAATCCAGAAATTCTTAGAATATCTTCTACATGATAAGTCTTCACTTACTTGCAGTTTAGTTTCCAAAATTACCTCAAGTGTAGTAATAGAGTTTGATTCTATTTACCTTCCACTTCTTCTTACTCCAACTAACCCTAAACAGTTTTGTTCATATACACACACAATCTAGAATACGAATAGCGAGAAAAAGACATGTCTGATTTAATGTCTGGAATTATTTGCCCCCCCCCCCTCCCTTCAATCACACACAAAACTAACGAATTGACCATTAATGCAAGCAAATTGCTAGCAGCAATAATAAAAAAATCGTTTTTCAAACGCAAACTGCTGCAATTGACTTAGTATATAAATCTTAGTTCTATATAAACCATACAAAACCTTTGAGTTGAAAAGATTTTGAAAAAATCTTTTAGCAGTTTAAAAGATTTTGAAGTGCAGTAAAGTATAAGATTGCTCATATTAAAAAGAACGGCAGTAGGAAATTATTAATGTCCTAATAACGTTCTTTAGTTTAACACCATTTCCTTTATGCAAGAAAAATCAGTTCCTTATAAGCCGGAAAAATTCAGTTTCGTAATAAGGAAGCACGATTTTGCAACACTCTGTACCTAAAGGTAAGTTCTGCAATTAGAGTTTTTCTCGCTGAGACGTTTTTAAAGGAAACGTCCTAAAACCAAAACTTCAATGAAAAATGTTTTAATTTCATTTTACGAACAATTTTAAAAACTAAATTTAAAAGGATTCCCGTGGTAACATTCGTAATCAGTTTACTTTGTTAAAAAATTATGAACTTATTACACTTCCGTAAATATCATGGAAAGCCATGAAACCAATGTTTTTTCTTTTAATATCCAAAGTAAAAACGTTGAAAGTAACTGCAAGAAACTTATTCATTACTTAAGGAGCAATGTTAAAACGGGACATGTAGCTTATAATAAGACAGAATTACACTGTTAAAAAAAATTCTGAAGTTTTACGGTAAAAGTTACTGGCCTCCATGTTGCCAGTAACTTTTATTTTTTTTACTGTAAAATTTTACGGAAGAGAAAACAAGAATTAAAATGCGCGAGATACGAACGACAAGGTCGAACCCAGGAACCAATTTTTTCACACTGCTTTGCTATCCATGGTACCAGATAAAACACATCAGGCGAGCGGAAATAGAGTGTTATCTGCATCGCACAGTAAGTCACGTGGTGATCAATTGGCGCTGCAATCGCAATTTTTTAACGGTACAATTTACTGTAAAAATGTTCTGTACTGTAAACGCTACATTTTACAGTAACATTTACCATAAAAGCTTCCTGAATTTTTAACAGTGTAGAAAATGTTACATGTTTAAAAATACGCACTTTCTTTACATGTATCCGAAAAGTATACCTAGGCGTAAAAATTAGAGGGTAGAGGATTAACCCACAGAACCCTTGGTTTTATGCCAACCTTTTCCCTTTTTCCTGCAGCCCCTTTCCTGCAGCTCTTTCCTACCCCCAGTAGAAATTGCGGGAAGATTGCGCTAGTGCACATACCGCATACATGCATAGATCGCAGTTGTGAGGTATCGTAATCCGAAAATATTAAATTGATCAGAATTTCAATGCAAATAATTTTTAACATGCTTTTACTTTTGTCATCCTAAAAACTTAAATGTGTTTTATGTGTATTATGTGTTTCAGTATTTTTAAGCATAACTTTTGTGTTTTAGGCAAATGGAATTACATTCCTTAACATTATTGTTCAAATCTAAGTATCAATTCTCGACAATTCATGCATGCATAATACCGTAATCACACATTTGTTACACATACACACTAATACTCAATAACTATTAAACACCTTTACTAGTTTTTTCATGAATGCACCCATCATATCCAATATATAGCACATTTTAACTATTAATAGACAAAAAATTGACAGTCATTTCAAAAAATAATTCTAATTTTGGAATTAACTGTACAAAACACAAGTTTTCCACGGTGCAGATGGTAATTAACGGTGCAGATTGTAAAACTCGATGACGTTTAGGTATACGAAATAATGGTGAGCCTCAGAGAGATACATGAGAAATTAGTTCAGTACAACCTGAAATTTTTACCTTTACACACAGTGATAGATAGTGTATTTCATACTAGTCCTTGACCTCAAGCATTCCCAATAGTTGTCCAAGGAAGATATCAAAATCGTGTACGAGTGAAACAGTATCGTTAAGCTCGTCAGCAGGTCTTCTAACAAAATTAGTTCAGGAGCTCTATAGTTTTCAGAACTTATTTTCCCTCACAGTCTTTAATTTGTCTAAAACGTTAAAGTTCTCGTGGAAGTTTAAAAAAGTGCAAGAGTTCAGCTCTCATGCAACTAAACCTTGACCGTAAGTAGCATACGTATGTACATAAAAGCCATATATGTAAACATTACAAAACTTTTGAATTAAAAACTCCATTTCTTCTGGGGTGTAACCCCCCCCCTTTTACCTCTTAATTATTAAAAGTTGGTAAATAATACGCATGCTTTTGAAAATGTAGCTGAATGAGCATTAGAATTGAGAAAGATAATTCCATAGGAACATGATTTTTACCTATCTATTAGAGTAAGCGTAAGTAAGGTAATAGAGAACCTGAAATTTTACGCAAGAGAAATTATACACAAATTTTCACTCACTTATTCCTAATTATACAGGGAATCAGCAAAAAACCCCAAAAAGTCACCACACACCACCATATGCTGCTTCCGCTTTAGTATCCGTTGCAGATTCTTGCAAGGAAATGCAACCATTATGCCTTAAATGTCTCCAAGTGCGTGAGGGATTGGGGCTTACCATAGATGCCGTGATCAAGTTGACCGCCGCCCCGCAAAAATGTAGGTTTCTACACACTTTTAACATTGTCTCACGAGGCATGCGGACACTGTTTTTTCGTGCTCCACGCAAGTCACGCACGCACAAGTGATCCGCGAGTTACGTGAGTGATTTACTCGCGAAGTATACAAATTTGTTGGTGCTAGCAAAACGTTTAGACAAGAGCAACATGTTGAGTCCTGTTTCAATGCCAATCTGACATCACTTTCAATATCTGCTACACGCGAAAACGTTTCGTCTAACTACTGCTGTCCAGGATGTCCTCTTTTTTGAGAAGTTGAAATGCTGTAACAGGATCATGTCTGTTACCTTAAACACAATGGCACTTTGCAATGGTCAGAGGCATTAGAGTGTAAGTCAGGTGCATGCTCAGCTCCATGGTGAAGTTCCGATTGAAAACTAGTTGTAATTGAGTTTCAGTAATTATAGAACTAATTCATTTTTATGGATTTATTGATCACGCCTTATATCGTTACAAAATAAGACTTTGAGAATACGAAACCAGGTTCTTTTGTTATGTTTTGTGCGTTTCCAAAATTTATAGAAACTATGTATCAGAATTCTACGTATTGTTTTCTACGTTTAGTCATCGTTGCGCCCGTTTAAAGTGAAGTCATAGGGATCAAATGAAAATTCCGTTGTATAGCGTAAATTTGTAGTAAAAACTGAACAATGCATAGTAAAACATAACGGGGAATGAACACACGGATACGATTGTTCATAAGGGTTTATCAAAAAACACTTTTTTTGACCTCGAATTTCAAATAGCACGTAAAAGTTGCCTCAAACCATTGTTAGTTATGTGCGTGAAATTTTGTTGATAGGAATTAATATCTTTAGTTGCCCTCTGGGCCGTTCATTATACAAAATATCTTTAATTTTATAGTTTTTTCAATATATTGTTTTCTTAATTAAGAAATTGGAATCCTTAGTCCCAATAATAGTGCTGACAAGTTACCGTATGTTATAGGGATGCACCGATAAGCAAATTGACCGATTACCGATTAATCGGTTGTTGATAATCGGCCGATTAATCGGCTGAGCCGATTAATGGTAAGAATTACTATTTTTAATACTACGATTTCACAATCACTGTTTTCTCTTATACAATTCCGAGTTTAAAAATTGTAAGTAATTTATTTCTGAGAAGATTTTTTTTTTCCATTTTCCTAATTTTAACAAAATAATTTCAGTATTTTATTAAATTTCTTAGAACCGATTTACATATTATTGTCAATAATATTACATTAATACATTGTTAATTATATTAATTGGACATAAAAATGGAAAAAAAATGGTTGAGGGTCTGTGATGAGCACTCCACAATTTAGGAGTACTTTTAATTTTCAATTTTAATTATCAGTAGCAATTTAATTCAAGACTTTTATTCTTTGAAAATTAGAGGTTACCTAACACAGTACTAAGGAGAGAACTATCGCACATGAAAAATGTTGCAACATTGTCTATGTGTATACTTAATTCAAAGCAGAATAAATTTATTAAAAACTTAATATCAACTATAAGGATTATTATTACTGTCAATAAAATCAAGCACATAGTTTCTTAGTGAAGGCACACTTTAAAGAATAATATTAAAAAAATATATTTTTCAGCCGATTAATCGGCCCAATTTTTCCGATTATTAATAATCGGCAAAGTGGCCGATTATGGCCGATTAATTGGTACTGCCGATTAATCGGTACATCCCTAGTATGGTATTTTTATAGAATGTGAACATTTTTATTGATGTGGATCAATGATTTTGGCTACCCCTGGGACCGTTTATTATTTTTAAAAAAATCGTTTATTAAATCTTTTTTTTTCCCCCAATATTTTTTAAAATAAGAGATTGGAGTCATTAGCTCCAAAAGAGCGGAAAAGTTGCCTTATGTTATCGTTAGCATGGGTGACACCCGTTGACAGCAAATTTTACTTTTTTTCATTTATTGAAGTCTGCTGATCATGCGTCACTTAACATGACATTTATTTTTGTAGTAAACGTGCAACAGCGGGTGATGTAACTTGTATTAAAGAAAAAAAATATTACGAAAACATGAACCCCACTTCGCGGCTGTTTTTAACAAAAGCAGTCACGTAGTATACTTATTCCAAATGAACAATAAATATGTAATGTGCACATCTCATACTTTTACTACTATACAACACCTCAGTGCAGTCAAGTTCGTTTAAAAGGGAAAAAAGGAGACATTTATTGTTTAATGAATCCGTTTAAAGTACCGTTTTTATCTCTACATTTATCCAAGATGTTGTAACATGACTCATTCAAAGTGTTATCACTAATCATATTAATCTCTTAATTAAGTAAAAACGTTGTTTTAAAGGTGATATTAATAAATCTTGTAAAAAATAAAGGGATTAACCTGAATATCAATAATACATAAAATTCCTATTAACGTGGAAATCAGCACATTTGTTACGGAAATCAATAGCATTTCAGAAGATTTGCAATGCCTCTTAAAATTTTATATTGCTCATAAAGACAAATTATCACATAAACATTAATTAGAGCTTTGCTTAATAGAATTCAATGAAATTAGCCGCACGCAAAGCTTTGAGACATTTGCTACATGAATAAAACAACGGCACTTTTTTTAAATCACTTCATTCTTTTTTACTTAGCTGAAAACACCGTAATATTTCAAGGTCACCCATTGGAGGGTTTCTTTACCTAGTAAATATGTTATTGCGAAACTCAAAACGAGTTTATATTAATCTAAAAGTCCAGATCATAAAATGTTAAAAGTTTAACTGAAAGACAAGTTTTATAACCGCTGATCAAATCCTATACAGTTTATGCCAAAGTTTATGCTCCCTGTAACCTATACCCTATAGTCTTTTCACAAACTCAAGATACTTTAGATCGCGGTTTTTACTGCTTAGTTTTTAATAGCAACGAATGTAATTATTTTACAAAATGGAATACACATTAAAGAAAGGTAAAACAAATCATTTTTTCCTCTGTGCGGTGATCGTCTCTACCCGTAAAGTACATATTTAAGTTTTGTCTACTCATGAGCTTTCCCTTTTGTCTTTAGTTTGAGAAAAGTGAAGGTAAACAAAAGGCATGCGCTATTGCATGGCTTTTTGCGATTGAGATCACTTGAATTTCATAACGCATGCCGCACCGCACGTATTGAAGACGAAAGTCAAAGATAAACCGGTTAGTCGATCATGTATGAAAGCACATTATTTAGGCAGGAATTCAAGTGAAACACCATTGCAATCGCTTCGAATTGCAATCGCTACTGGAAGTGAATTACATTATCATCAACTTAACTTGGCACTGACGTCACTACGAGCGGAGCCAATAAGAGCTCACAAGCAGTCAGCGATCTCCTCTTATTCGCCAAGTAGGCTGTGACGTTTTATCTAGCTTGTTTTTCATAGGCAAACGTCACGCTGACGTCACGATGTTTTTATCAAGAAACGTTCTAATGTAATTCATTTCCAGTAGCGATTGCCGTTTGCGATCGCCTGTTTCACTTGAATTCCTGCCTTAGGCAGGGATTCAAATGCTATGAAAAACGAGCTAGATAAAACGTCACAGTCTACTTGGCGAATAAGAGGAGATCGCTGAGTGCTTGTGAGCTCTTATTGGCTCCACCCGTAGTGACGTCATGCCAAGTTAAGTTGATGATAATGTAATTCACTTCCAGTAGCGATTGTATTCGAAGCGATCGCAGTGCTGTTTCACTTGAATCCCTGCCTTAAACTCATTGCATTAGGCACTGACGTCATCAAACACCACTGACGTCATCGGGTTAACTGGTTGCTCTATTCGAACACAACCAGTGACATTTTTTTTTAAGACAACAAAATCCGGAATAAGTCTAGCAGGTTATTGAGTGGATAATAATTGTTAAATCTGTATGAGTCACATGACTCAAAAGTAAAACGAAGAGAAAGCTAACAGATAAATTACTAGTTAACTACATAATATTTTTTTCTTTCTTTATAAATGTAACGAAAAACACGCCTTGTTATGTATTGATAGCAAAAATAATAATTGTCATTTTTAATATTATTGCTATCGTTGCTGTTGCTGTTGGATCTGCTCGAATGTGTACTGTTTACTAATGCAAAGCACAATCTATTGAACAGCACGTTACCAATAGTTAACCCAGAACAGATCTTTAAATTCGCCAAAACAACAAAAAAAAAAAAAAAAAAAAAAATCATGGATTATTTTTTTTACATTTTTATTTTCATCTCATTTATTCATCAATTTTAATCGGATGATGTAATAGCTTTAAATTTCTGGCTGAATGGTGAATTAAGGACTTTTTTTTTCTTGTGTATGATACTGATCTCAATGGTGAGTTAAAAAAAAAGCAGTGTCAAAATTTAACTGCTAAAGAGCACAATAATCAAATCTACTCGGTATGCCTGAAAATCTCAAGTTTTAAATAGGGTCAATAATAACGATTAGGAATTTATATTTTAAAGGGGTCAAAGAACCAATTACTCTTAGCGATAAAAAGCACTCACAATGCGTCTGCGCGTGTCAGATCAGTATATTCGTGCAACTATACAAATGAACATGTTGCTATTAGTGAGCATTAATGAGCTCGAAAATAGTTTTAAATCCCTCAATTAATCTCGTCTAATATTAGAAAGAAATATCAAAAGAAACGATAAATATTAGTTCACGAGGGCACTGCTCGTGCAATTTCAAACCGCAAAATATTTTTTGAAGTGAAAACGTCTTTAGGCGCTTTGAACATTTTTTAAGACGGAAAAAAAAAATGAACTCACGACACTGTTACCGTTACCGACATCTCCGTATATAAGTATGTACATGCATTGTGTATGTACGTACATAAATACACATGCACATTGGCACTTTTTGAGATTAGAAAAAAATACCGAAGATTAGAAAAATGCCTAGTTGTTCAAGTCTTTACTTCTATCGGCACTACCGGAATGGCACTGTTTCTATTTGTTTATTTATTTATTTATTCCAATGCGGCTGCTTATCGGCGCCTGTTCATTTGCAGACTTAGTGCATTATACCCTAGGAGAACATTCTTTCAATATTCATCAATTCCCATTTCCATCCGACATTCCACATGATTCCGCTATTGGCAGAGAGCTATTACCTCTTGAGAATTTTGAAGACTAGTTTCTCCACCAGATGGAGGCTCGAGGGCTCTCACGATACGAAATGCACTAGGCGTTCAATTTAATGAAGAGTATTCAAGCCAATCACTGAATTTTTAGCATGCAATAAAATAATGCCGCACAACAGCAGACAATTTTCTACATCTTGAAAGACTGCTGATTGGAGCTGAGTTTGAACCCTCGATCTTGGGGGTAAGAAGCCAATGCCTTGCCTGTACTCCACCCGTCCGGCAGACGCCAAAGTGTAGAAGAATGTGTTTGCCAATGTGTAAAGTGAGGTTCAGATATATCTTGTTGAACTATAGTTAGAAAATTGGCCATTATAAGGCAACCCTCAAATGGTAAAGGAAATTTAATTTCTGAAACTGAACGATTGACAAGCTCATTTCTTAAAGAAGAACGGTTGGGTGCAATTATATATAGAGTGAAAACTGAGACAGTCGAAAAATTAGAAACAAAAGTATAGGTTATAAAGCACATAATATTACTGAATATCATTCTTTAGTTTCACTGAAGCATATACCTACATATTTTGCTACATTTCTTTCATAAGGTACTTGTGGCCAAAATATCTTTTTAAATTGGTACCTGAATCTTTTTATGCGCCAAATCATCTGCTAGGGTAGTAAGAAATGAGCAATAAGTTTCATTACTCGGAAAAATAACTGTAGCTGCTAAGCCTTTAGCCTGAAATTAGAGAAAGATTAGGAAGCAATTCCTTTAAACTAATAGCTTCAGCCTGAAAGTAAAATAAGAATTAAGATTCAAATCTCGTTCTTCTAAAGACTATCTCGGATTCGCTCTGTCAGTTTCTAATAGGTGTATCAATGGCAGAAAAACCAAAGTATTTTGTACCCGAGTACTAATCCTCTTATCAGGAACTAGTCATTTGGGGTGACTTAACTGTTTTTCTACGTGCTATGAATCTCATATTCTACTTTAAGGAACATTATTTCTTTTTCTCTTTTCCGCATTAGTTTTACGCACGAGTAATAAGGAAAAAGAACATTCAAGGGTAATCAATGCAGTTTGGTTGAATATTCTTTTAATTGGGGGATGTAAAAGAAATTTATATGATAGGGTATTAATTTCTCAATTGCCATGCAAAAAATAAATATGTTTTGCTGAAAATAAATAAACATATTTGTACTGAAAAGTAAATAATAATGCAACATTAAAAAGCACAAATTTAAAGCAAAATGGTTGACTGTATTTCGGGTTAGAAGGTAAAGTGTTTTTTCAATACAAAAGAAGGGGGGGGGGGTGAGCTTATGGAAGAAAAGGCATCCGACAAAAGGTTGTGTTAAAATATATTTTCCTCCATAAGCTCACTTCTTTTAGGTTGAAAAAAGTGTTCCTTATTCTCAAACACTTGTCTGCTGTTATTGCAAATTGCAATGTTGAATTAATGTCTTTAACGTTTTGTTGGTTTATTGAGTACGAGTTCGCTCTTTAGATTTTTTCTTTTTTGCAGTTCAGTATTGTCTGGCGTACTCATTAAATCTTGTACGTAATGCTTGTAACTGCTGAAAAAAAAGCTAATAATAACAATAAATAAAGCTCATGCCGAGTGTAAAAATTTTACTTGTAGCCTTGGAATGGTAACAGTGCTACAAGGAAAATTGTTCAAAGTAATTAATGCTGCAGGGCAAATTGCTGCATTATGTTACATCATGCAATCACTAATTACATAGCTTGATAAATGTCAGGTGTAGTTCTGCCAATTTCTTGGATTCAGAATAAAAATCACCTTTGAGTAGTATCTTAAAACATTTTTGTCACCATACGGTAATCAATATCAAAACGATTAAACTAGATCGCGTTCTCCTCCTCCGCATTCTTCGTGTAGCAAACATTTTCAGTTAGACATACCTGCCCTCTAAAATACATTTAATTTTCAGTCCGAGAATATTAATGAAAGTTTGAAGAAGCTCCATATAAAACGGCAAGCCTGAGAAGCTATTGCTGTTTGAATCCCAGCTTCTCATTCACAGAAGTTCCCCTAATTATTTCGGGCGGCAAAACCCGAAGCATTCGGCGTCGGCTCGATTGTTTTCACTGTCAAATGATTCCCGGCGAACCATTCTTTTATCCCCCCCCCACCCCGCCCCCCAGATTCATTAGAACGCCCGTCCTCCATTATCGGCCATTTTGAGATTCGGATGGCCCTTAATTGCTGCTAGCCATTTCCGCCCTCAAACCAATGAATGGCAAAGGAGGGGGCAACAATCCTTTAACGATGGCCCCACCAAGCTTAATTTGAATCTGTGGCAATTTCCAAGCCGGACTTAAACTAAATGCACGAAAGCTTTACAGATAGCCAATCACAAATGCAGTTTAGGGGTGGCTGAGAATTATGAATAATCAAACAGGCGTATAATGGTGTCGCTTGGTTGCTTTCCTACCCACTTCCCGTTGAGAGAATAGAACTTATGTACCGCTCCCCACAGAAAACAGTTCCAAGAGTTCTTTCTCCCGCTTTTTTCTCCTTTTTTAATATTTCATTCCGGCTAAATTGGATGGTGCTCATTCATATTTGCCGACAAGGACATCCATTACTTGGAACGGAAAGAACAAAGTGCATTTAATGACTTGGTAGCACAATAAAGCACCTTCATAACGAATTCGTAAAATAATTTTATGTTTGTTGTTTTTCGGGTTAATTAGTACCTCTGATACAATAAGCGCAGTAAGATTTGTTTTTTTTTTCCCAGTATATAATGGGTATTAAAGAGGTAATGATAATTGTTACTTCCTACGGTGTCTTTAAAATAAGATTACTTGCATTGAGGTACTGTAACTCTGGGGGGGGGGGGGAGAGATGAAAGGAAATACGCTGTATAGTAGGAATTAAATAGAGAGTATAACTCGAAAGTTCATACTTTGAAAAAAGTAATTTTTTTTTACGATGACTGCATTTAATTACGAATGCAATATCTATACACACACGCGCACACACACACACACACACACACACACACACACACAGGGTGTTCCGTCAACACTGAATAAATGCATCGTTAGTTGGAGCACGTGAAAAATCATTAACCAGCTTTATACCACATATGTATATGTACTTATTGCCATGAAAATTTACGCACCAAGGAAATGCAGCCAGAGTGAAGCGAAATTTGGTATGCGTAAGGACAATACTATAATATAAGAAAGTTGATGCAAAATGATTATTTATTCAATGGCGGATTTTTTGATTTGGGGCCAGGCGCAATACACTTTTGTTGGCACCTTTGTCAATCATACAACTATGTAATACATTCATCATGAACATTTTTGAATCTCTTTCGGCTTCCCTATTACCCTGGAGCCCCAACGCAATTGCAACATTTTCTCCGTAATAAATCCACCGCTGCATTTTTATGGGAAAAATCTTAAATGACTGGAGGTTTCAGTTCCTTGTTGGGCCACCTCTAGCGTAAATGCGCAGGGAGATTCAAGCAAACATCGAGGTGTAAAAGTGTTGTACCATGGTCTAGGGTATTTCATTTCACAGTTACTGTAAACTGGCACCTAATTCGATCAAACTCGCTGACTGTCCGACTTACCGTCTCAAATGATCCCAGGCATACTTAATATGTAACAGGACAGAGAAGAAGGTGTTAATATGGTAGAAGAAGGCCTGAGACATCATTGATGTGTGTGATCGAGCATTTTCCTGTTTAAAGACAGCTCATGGGAGCTCTGCCAATGAGTTCCCATGGTTGAAGTATGCCATGAGCGTACGTCAGGACTATCATGGCGCTATGAATCAATACTTCACTGTTAGAAGCAAAGGTGTTTCTGAAGCGAATATAGTCACTTGAGGTGAAAGATAACAGGGCACCTCTGTCTCGGGGAATTGTTAGCTATTTAAAAACTTGAAATGCCAAATGGCACCTTCGAATAGTCTGCACCTGCGCATTGAGAGTCCGAGGTATTATCAACCATGTTTTAATGGCGGACTTTTGTGAACGTCGACATGACAAAGTTCTTGGTACAGTGTTTTCAGTCTTGGATTTCTCCTTGAGTTTATTACAAAAACGGAACAATTCCTCATTTTCAATCTTTGAATTCTCGTGTAAGTACATACATTTAATGATGTTTCTAAGATTTCCCAACATATTTATAATTATTTCAAAGTGTTCTTACATATTTATTCCTCGTGTAACAATTAAAGGGGCAAGTGGATAAAGGTGATATGTGACATTTGAATTTCGCCGATTTACACAAATTCAAATTAGTATGTGTTGAATTGTGTTAACTCACAAACACAATTGAAGGGGCAAGTGAAGAAAGGTAATATGTGAGATTTTTTTTAATTTCTTGGAAAAGCTTTCAAAACAAATTTATTGCCTTTTCACCTTCATCCATATGGTAAAAAGTATGTTTTTCCAAAATTGTCACATATCACCTTTATCCACTTGCCCATTCAATTCTCTTCTTCTGAGTAGACGCAGCCAGCAGCAGAACGAAGAAAAGATTTGAAAAAAACGACTCTTCCGTTTTCTTTTTTCTCCTATGTGTATATTTGAATGCCACTTGCATTTCGTGCTTACGTTAATATTTTTCGATGTCGTTATTGATATCGAATGCGAACTTCTGTCTAACCAGTGCATTTTTTTTTTTTTTTTTTTGTTACATCAGCTAAAATGAATAGATCGCTGAAAATTTGTTCTAATTTTTTACCTGTCGAAAAACTTAGAAAGTTAGACTTTAAGTCTAACAAAAAAGCTTTTTGATTACTTATCTAATGTTCTATAAAGATATTCAAAAGCCGAACTATATACTTTACGTATTAATATGTTACTCTTTATTAAAATTTTTAATGATAATTAAGTTTATTAAACGATTTGAATTTTCCGTGATCGTAATACAACTGAATATTTTTGACTGTCTTAAAAGTGATCCATAAATTTCTTCCCACATCCTTTTTAGTAGAGATAATGATGTAGTAAATGTCAAAAGTAATTTAAAATAACTGAGTAATCCACGTGGATATACGAGAATTAGAGCACGGACAGATGAATTGAAATCATGATTTTTTAAAAAATATGTTGAAAAGTCTGAACCTTGAGAAAATGCCTTAAATTACAAGTTTCAATCATTTTCAAATCAGAATTTAAGGTGGAAAATGTACCAAGACTCCGTGAATAAAAACGATAAATAAAAGTACAGTAAACTCGATTATCCGCTAAGGTCTTGTGAAAAAAACAAACACTAATGAAGAAAATTTCCAAAAAGCACGAATTTAAATTTTGTTCTTAACATTTCTTACCCAAGAGTGCGGTGCACTGCATCCAGTATTTTTTTTTACCTAGACGTTATCGTAAGTACCACTTCTTTATAGATTTTATATGCGTGAGGACCTCAAATAAAAATAATTATGTATACTGTACCTATCGTCACTGTTTGTATATAGCACGTTTTAAGTGGGAAGCAATTATTTAAAAGCAAAAGACATTTTTAATCTCCTTTACCCCCTCCTTCCTTTACCCCCCCCCCTCCTTTACTTTATGCTTTTCTGGATTATCCGCGATTTCCGTCATCCACGATATTCGTGCCACCAAATTCTGCGGATAATCGGGAGTGTACTGTAAACACACTTGAAAATCAAATACGCACGGGGGATTTGCTACAATGAACAGTGAGGATGCGATTATTCTCTCTTATACGGTGAAATCTTTCACCCCCGTTGCAAGGGTACCAGTTTTTTTAACTTAGATATGGGTGAAATCTTAGCTCCCTACCGGCTGCTGCTGGTGCTTATGCTGGTGCGTTTTACCCCTGAAAGATGCCAATTGCAACCATTTGTTGTAACAGTTATTGAGAGTGTACATAGTAAGTCATTGTACGTTTATGATGTTTATGAAACCTTTGTATATTTAATGAAGGATTTCATAATCTTTTGATGCTGCGAAAATTGATTTCAATTTTTAAAACTTCAATTAGTTGATAGGGAATGAAATTTTCCATACACCTCTAAAAAAATTGATAATATTTGCATTATCAGTATATCGTGAAAGCACGAAATATGCAGTGTTGCTACCTCAATAGTTTACCAATTTTAGTTCAACCGTTCAATAAAAAAAAACAAAAAATCAAATTCCCCCACCTCACGTCAACGTACATTAATTTTCCTAACTGTAGAGATTCTTTATTGCCTGCTCAGATTACATAGATGAAATCGTGCGTAGTTATCACGAAATCACAAAAACTTCAAGCATTATTTAACCGCATTTTCAGGTTGATTTGCTGCCAAAAATTTAGCAAACGTTTAAATAAAATTTTACCTAACAAAATGCCCTATAGCTGTGCAGATTTCTCAAACCTATCTTGCGTAAATTCATTAATCATATGTAATGCGCTGAGGATTTCACGAGACTTTAGTTTAATATTCTTCAACAGTGTAGAATAATCTGATTCAGTAATATATTAACTTCTACTTATAGTTTTGTATTCTTAATTGTTTAAGAATCGAACGGAAATAAATTAAGGGTGGCCCAACTAGAGAGTGTCATGGTGCAGACTGCGCAAATGAATTTTTAAGGGGGGGGGGGGTTAGTTGAACTTCTCTTTTGGGCGGGCTCTCGATCTTAAAGGTCCTCGTGATATTTTTTTTTTTTGGGGGGGGGGGGATATTTTGTACATTACTCACAATATAATTTTCGTTCTACACTATTTCGTTAAATCTAAATTCAAAAATTAAGCTATCCAACTCGGTTCGAAGCAGTTTTTTTTAACCCATTAATGCCTAGCGGCCCTTTTTAGGGACGGTTCAAAAAGTTTACCTGAATTTTCCAAAAATGAACATTTCAGCCAAATAATTGTGTTCAATTATTACTTTGGTATTGTTTCAATTCAGTATTAACAGATTGCAGCACATAACCATTGTAAAGTGTGTTCTGTAGCCATGCTATTATGATCTTTATCAAGAATTACATCGTTCACAATCTCAAGAACAAAAAGCTAAGTTTTTAAAATTATTAACAAGTAAATCTATCTGTACTTGATATATGTGCTACTTTGATCGATGTTTTAGATTACATTTTTTTGCAATTTTGTAAATTTTAATTTTGTCATGGATTTTATAGCAATTTAAGAGCGTCCCTAAAAAGGACGCTAGGCCCGAAAGGCTGCATTGTTTAAATGTGGCGGATTTCTTGCTTAGAATTTATAACTTATCTGAAAAGAAGTTAGTAAATGTTTTCAGACTGAAAAATAGATAATTTGTGTTCTTAAAACTTAAAAAATCTAATTAAATTGAATTAATTAATATATAAATTTAATTCAACTGATTCATAGGAGGGGATGAGATTGTTTAATCCCAAGGAGGGATTAAACAATCTCATCCCCTCTACTTCAGAGCTAGCATCTTTTGAGTTGTTTTCGAGAAAAAAGGCCCAAAATAAGGAGAAGTGGTTGGTTCCCTCCTCCCATCACTGGAACAAAGGAAAAAAAACCGGGACTCTCTTTATCTCTCCCATGCGACAGGCAGTCCAACACTTGCCTGTCCCGACTTGCCAGTGGTCGCATAAAAGGCCTTACATTTTCTGAGGGCAGTAAGACACAGGGGCGCACCCAGGATTTAACTTAAGGGGGGGGGGTAATTTCAGACAACAAGCACCCCTACCCCTTTTAAGTCCAGAGGCCATTGGATCAAATTTTTTAAATCGCGAGAATACTGAACTTTAATGGATTACCAGTTCTTTCTTTTTATTTATTTTTTCCGGAATAATAGTGCAAAGCTCTTTTGGCTTGTTTTGATATGGAAAACAGCTTTATTAAAAATCGAAAAAATTTGAGTAAAAATCTCCGGATAAAAATAACTAATAAATTTCATAAAAAAAAAAAAACTTTTTAAGGTGTCAATTTGAAACACACAGTGCCTCTTTGATTGGAAGCTCTCTTGTTTATGTTAAATTTGATGTGAATTTTTTACTTATTAATCAAATTGTATTTATGTAAGAAAATAAATGGTTAATACTATGACGCTCTTCCAACCTTACTGAAGACGAGTAGGCGATTAATGCGCTAATAATACTTCTCTCATTATTTAAAACGTTAGAGCACTAAATATATCAGGCTTATAAATCAGAAGAATAGCGTTATGAAACGAATCAAGGCCAGACATAAATTGGAATATTCAAAAAATATACTGATAGGGGTTCAGGGATTCTCCCAGGGAAATTTTTAGAAAAGTAATCCCCAAAACACAACAGTTAGACAACTTTTGGTTATGTTAGGGAGAGTCGCGACTTGCCGGCCCTCATCTAATCTTTTTCAGAATTTGCGGCCATAAAAACGTTATTGCAGGCCATTTTTGCAATTGTTAGGGGATGAGGTTTAGGCATGTTTCTATATTAAGCTTCAAAAAACGCAGTTTAAGACAACCTTGGTTAAGCCTTGAAAGAGCACGAGTCGGGGGCTCTCCCGTTGTAAAATTTCGAAATTGATGTTTAAAAAACACTCTTTGAAGATGTTAGGGGAATGAATGGTGGTTTTTGAACTTTGCACTAGCAATTTTTTGATGTTGAAATTACAAAAACAAAATGTATAACTATCTGAGATAATCTTAGGAAAAATGGGGTTTAGTCGCTCTCAACCGGCATTTTATCAAAATTCATGTCTAAACAACGCAATAGCATCTTTGATGATGTTAGAGAAAAGTATAATGTACAGTTTTCTCCTCTGAATGTTTTTCGTCAAATTTAAAGATATCAAAACTCAATTTTAAACTATTTTCGTGACCTTTCCTAGAACATTTTTTGAAATTAAAGTTTTAAAATTGCTATTGGGAACCATCTTTGATGACGTTATGGGAATAGGTGGAATGTGGAACTCTCCACAGGCTTTTTTCCCGAAACTAAGCTTAGAGAAATGCGGTTCCATTGTTGTCGATGTTAAGAGTTCGGAGGCCTTCCTCAGGAAAGTTTTCAAAATTGAAGTCTTAAATGTGTGGTCATAGTCCATTTATCGGTAGCCTTAGTGATAGGATTCATGTACTCTACACCAGCAGTTTTTCGTAATTTAAGCTCCAAAATCGAAATTTAAGAAGACCTTTTATCATTATTTGGTGTGGGGGGGGGGGCTTCTTTTTAAGTTTTTGAAATTAAAGTTTTAAAAACAAAACTGTGGGCCATAATCAAAAATGGGGCTTGTTTTTCTCCTCCGGAAATTTTCGAAAACTCATATTTTCGAAAATTGTCATGTTGTCAAAACCAAACATTAGACGATCTTCAATGAGGAGACTTTCTCCCGGTATTTTTTAAAACTTGAAGCTTTAAAACTGTAATTTCTTTCTAACTTAAACGGCGAAAAAAAGAGAGGGATTAGGTTCGGATATCCTTCCATTTTCTTTGCTACTTTTTGAAAATATTTTTATTTCAAATCACAAAATGGAGAAAATAGAAAAGGATTTTTCAGTTAACTATTTTGGTTTTCTATACTGAAGTTTTTAATTTCCTTCCAGTGCCTTCATTGGTTAGAAGTACAGAAGTTTGTGGCTTTAGTATAGGTTTTTTTTTTTTTCTTTTGAGCAAAGATAAGATACCCTTCGGTCACTTTTTCCTGTTTATTTTTTTTTCTCTTTCTTACTTCCTTTTATTTTTTCAAGTCCAGTTTGTCATAGGGGGAGCTTAAGCCCCCAAAGCCCCCTCCTGGGTGCGCGCCTGGTAAGACATATCCTCTCTGTCCTAAGTGCCACCACGACCAGGCTTCACCTCAACATATCTTGTACTGTTTGGGCAGGGCCGCGCCAAGCCTGATCGGCGCCCTCGTGCAAATGTCTTCTGAGCGCCTTATGCAGTAGCGTTCGATAGTTAACACCAGCAGTGATGTTTTATAGACAAATATACAGTATAACCTCGATTTAACGATTGCCTATGGACTGTAAAAAATTATCGTTAAATCAAGGATATCGTTAAATCGAGAAAGCATACTTATAAGTTAAACGGATTAAACTATTGATAATTAAGTGAAGTCTTAAACATACGTTATTTTGCTTCTTTAAGAAAACTGCGCATTTATATTATTTCCAAAGTTATTTCATCAATCTTTGTTTTCTCGTGTTGAGAAAATTTCACTTTTTTCGACCTCATTTTTTTCGACTGATCACTCTCCTCTCAAGGTGCAAAAAAATTTTGTTTGGAATGCTAGAAGTTTGGACGTTACTGAAGGATAAATCTTTTTACCATTGGAACATGAGGTCTCATGCTGTTGCAAGTAAAATAGTTAGAAAAATATTTTAAACATATACTACTGTATTTTTGACGAGAGATAATTTGGCCCTGCCCGATATCATCGTTAAATCGAGGAAAGCTATTGTTAAATTGAGGAAGTTTTAACATTAAATTCAAGGCATATGAGTCGGGACCAATGAAATGTATCGTTAAATTGAGGAAATCGTTAAATCGGGTATCGTTAAATCGAAGTTATACTGTAATTCAGAAAAAATAAGTTTCGCGTACAACTTTTTTTTTTAAGAAAAAAAAAGCGTGAACAACTTGTGTTTTATCGAACTGAAACACATTTATTGAAACATACTTTTTAAGATTTAAAAAAATGGTTACTGAAAGAAAATCACTGCTTGAAGGTAGTAGTCTGGTAACTTATGCCTATTTTCATGACTTTTTTGGAGGGTGTTTTTTTATTGGAAAATAAAAATGAATTATCTTGAATATTAAGAGTGATTTTATTTATATATTGAAAATGTAAAAAAATATTTATTTGAAAAAATTTAGTAGTTTATTACTATTTTTATTGTCACTCGAAATTGGAACTTCAAAAAAAAAAAAAAAAATGCACGTGGGTGGCCCGGGTGATTTTGGCTCTTGATGTTACTTGAAATCAAATATTCTTGATTATTCTTAATGACATGTCATTCTGGTCGGAACTACTGAAGTTAAATTTCAAGGGTAAATAACAAAATGCCAGACTTAGAAAAAAAAAAGTCCTTTTATTTTAGCAAAGAAAGGGTTGTAAAATAAAAAGTTAGGGGTGAAAAAAATTATCGTTATTTCCGACGAAAACTATAAGTGTGTAGAACGGCCTGTTAAAATTTGAAAGCAATCTGTTCAGTAGAAAAAAAATTAGGACCCGGGGCGACCAGAAAAACAGTGTTTTGAGAAAAACTCGTTTAAAGTTCAACAGCAAACTCAGAGGCGCTCTAGGAAACTCGTTATAACTCCCGAAATATTTCGAATTTCTGTCTGCCATTTTCACAGTATATTCTCAACACATTGTACTTTCAAATTAAGCAAAAAAAAAAATATTTTTCGATTTTTTGAACCCAAGTTACCAGACTACTTTAATTAAAGGTTGAACTCCGAGGCGCTCTAGGAAATTTGTTATAACTCCCGAAATATTTCAAATTTCTATCTGCCATTTTCACAGTATATTCTCAAGACATTGTACTTTCAAATCAAGCAAAAAAAAATTTTTTCGATTTTTTGAACTCAAGTTACCAGACTAGTACTTGAAATGTTTCTCTTTATTTCAGGAATACTTGATGGCGTTCACCTACTGCTGTAATTTGTAATGCCCCCCCCCCCCATTAAAAAAGTACTTCCAAATGTCGAAAAACTCCTTCACACATAACATTATAATTTCATTCTTTTCAAAATAATTATTCCCAATTTTTGTTCTATTTTTTAAGCAGTAGGTTTTTTTTTAAATATCCCGAAACATTTATTTCGTTATAAGCGTTAGAATAATATGAATATTAAATTTTAGAAGCTCAAACTAAAACAATAGGTTTTTCAATAGTTGAATTTAAAAAAAGTACATGGACTAAAATTTCTTTTGTGCCAAATTCAAATTGTTCATGTAACGCAATCAACGAATAAATGGTTAAACAAACAGTTTTACCGTAATCTCCAAGATCGCTTTGCCTGATGATCTTTTCTTAAGAGTCTTATTTCGATGTGCATTTATTAATTTTTTTTTATAAGGAAAACATGCAATGGGTGTATGAAACTAGATTTGTGTATTCTTTTAGTATAGTATAAAAAAAGTTCCAAATTAAAAAAAATATATATTTCTTTTGAGAGTTAAAAAATGCCCTGAAATTAGCATATAGACAGGCTCGTTATTTTAAAGTTGTCCTGGGGGCGGGGTCAAAGGGTGAAAATTTTATCGGTAGACAAAAAAACCACGCCAACTGTTAATATATTGATTTCTGGTTTTCAAGAATAGCAGTCAACTCTCAATCATTTCAAACAAATATTTTATTTCAAATAACACTTCTTCATTACCGTGACCCCCCATATAGACTTCATCATTTTACCGAAAATAAATAATTACAAAATTTAAAAAGTGTGAAGCTGGCTAAAAGTCAATACTAATTATTATTATTGTAAGTTTAAAAAAATCTGCACGTGCGAGAAGGCACACACACGACATTCTTACTGCAAATAACTCAACAAATTGGGGGGTAAAAACAAAACGACGTTTTTGACATGAGCTATACGAAACCTACTGTCCAGTGTCCAGTGCTCTAACACCAGTGGAAAGGATGAGACTATTCTATTGTGCCCAATCAGTATATAATAAAAATTTATAAACAGAAACATTTGTAAGCTGAAATGTGAAAATCTTGACATTGAAAATAAAATATTAATAACATTTACCAATTTAAGTGATTCAAAATATCGTTAAACATTTAACTAGAAACATAAAAGGAATAACTCTGAATTTTAACTATTGCGTATAAAACCAAACTACTACTCGTCAAATACTACTCTTAAAAAGTTTTCAGATTCACTTAAATTCCTATCTAGCATAACGTTCTGTTTTTCGTGTAGCCAAAAATCGGATCATGACAAATATTTAATTTTGGAATACAATATACATTTTTACTTCATATCTCAAAGTTATTTCGAATTCAATAGCTCCTTGAATACACCATTGTGTTTGGGAAAAAAGAAATATTTTAAACATCAAAGTCGTAGTATAGTCATAGTCGTAGCTATAAATATCTCTCGAATTTGCATTTGATATATGTAATTAATCGCACTTTTTTGTCTGTCAAAATATGACAACAGGATACTGATTATACTTCTGAATTGAAGTATAAATATTCCCCTCAAAATCAGAGACTGAAATCTTTCCCGGAAAACCAATAAAATCCGGATTCGTAAAAAGGCATTAAATTTAGTATGAAATACGAATGGCATTGTCCAAAGGTCTTTTTTTTTTAATTAAAAAAACTAGTGTTTGAAGCAAAAAGGAGATAATCGCGTGATTATGGTCAAATAGTTCCTTTTTGAAACTGAAAAGTTTACCTAAACTGTTGTCTACAACATGTAAATATTACACAAAAGTAAATAACATGCAAATATGCTTACCGTATTTTTTTATGTACGATAACAAAAAGCAGTCGAATCCCTCACGAACAATTGTTGAAATACTAAAATGCATTGCACTAGAGAAAATCTAACGTAGTATTAACTCAATGGAAGGATGAAACCTATTAAAGGCAGAAGATTTGCTTGGACTATTTTGCTTATAAACTTAGACATGCTGAAGTAGCTTACACGGCGCCTCCTTCGCAAGAAAAGTGCTGATGTATGCATTAACATCTCGTGTTCCCAGTGTAAAAGATTAAGCTTTTGAATAGCTTGTTTAGACAAAACAAGGTAAAAATTTTTCATTTATGAATGGGCAGCGAGACAGATTGCTCGTCTCATTGAGCAATGTAATTTCATCACCGTTCGTTTCCCGAGTTCGTTTTTTGAAAAGTTCAATTATATTTTCAACTTTAATTTTGAATTAATTTTTTTTTTTTTTCGGAGCTTTTTTGGTCGGTAGAGCTCGGCGCCTTTTAGGCTCTGGCGCCCCCGTGCGCCGCACGGCTTTGCACATTGGCACGGCGCGGCCCTGTGTTTGGGTTTGAACTGGGAGGATATCCATGCTACTCCCCTTTTGGTTTTGGATTTCATCAATGTCAACGGATTCGTTGATCTGGTCTGACTCCGTCGAACCAAATAGGAGATTAGAAACAACAACATAAATTAATTACATTTTTTTAAAATATTGTATCATTTATTCATTCATTATTTTTTTATTTATTTATTTTTTGAAATTACGAAAAATACTCAAGGTACATTTTGAAAGAAAGTTATTTCAAAAATGTAATTCTTTAAAACACCAATTATTTGTTGTATTTAATTACTCTTCCATAATGCATTTAGGTGCTTTTTATTGTTTAGTCTGCCTGTTGAAAAAGCCCTAAGATGTTTCAGAAGCTTAGCACTTCACGTTGATGAAGCATTCTAGGATTGCATATGCATTTGTTGTTTGGGAAGGGAGGGGGGGGGGGCAGTGGTTGCAGATTTAATTTCAGAATTCCCTGAGCTTGCCAATTTTGATCTCTACTGTGACAATTTATTTACTTCTCTTACGCTCCTACTTGATAATTTGTCTCAGAAAGATTTTATACAAGGATTAAAAACTGCCCATTAACTAAAGTTACGTTTTGAAAAAAAGAAAATTTTTTTGAATAAATGTCGATGACAGGTAAAATAATATTACGTTTATTCGGTTGAATCGTAGCAATGTCGTAACTATTGCATCGAATTTTCATGGAGTTTATCCTATAGTAAAGGCTAAGCGATTGTATAATAGCAAAAAGAAAGTAACTGAAATTCATGAACCAAATATGATTGCTCAGTAGGTACAATCGTTGCATGGGGGAACAGATCCCATGCATCAAAATTTTGGGAATTACCGGTTTTTGATCCAATCTAATAAATGGTGGTTTGCCGCTCTTCATTTTTATTTTAGAAGCTGCCGCAGAGAATGCATTGAGCTCAAGAGTACCGGGTTGAGTTAGATATTATGAGGAAAGTCGTTATATTGCTTTAAATATGACTCGGGTAAGATGTACCCATTGAAGTAAAAAAGCTTATCGGAAATGCGGCAAATGCAATGTAGGTTCGCACAACAAATGCTTTGCTGATTTTTATACTCACCAACACCGATATTTCCTTTTCCTCTGAATATACCCCCCAGTTCATGTTAATTGCTGCTTTCATTTCTTCTTATAAAATGTATTTTTAAATATTATATCGTAAGCAGAAAAAAAAAATTGGAAAAAAAAGTATATACCCTCTAGTGCCTAGCGTCCCTTTTTAGGGACGATTTTTCTTTTTAAAATAAAACAATTATTTTTTACATGATATTTTTTTTTTATTATTATTCCTGTCCATCAAACACTATTTGTAACCAGTATACAAAATATCTTTGGAAAAAAATGTCAGGCATTAATGGGTTAATTTTTGGATCCTCATTTTGAAACAATATTAATGTTTGTTGTTTAGAAACAGATGGATCTTAAAACTTGCATTTTACTTCAAAATGAATCATAAAATGAATTAACTTTTCGAATTGGGCGATTTTTTAGTCAAAATGACTGAAAATTACTTATTAGGAAAAACACTACATTCTTTAAAAAAAAAACTAGTTACGCACAATTTACTTAGATTATATGTATAAATGATTTAAATGCAATAGACCGCAGCTTAAGAAATAATTCAATAAGTTTTATTTTTATGACATGCTACGTGCATTTATCTAGACATTTCTGTAAGATTAGTCACATTTTCTTTCTAAAAAAGCTATAAATCAAAGAATATTTCATAATTGAATTGTTTGGTGGATGAAGGGGCTACTTTACATTTTTTTAAATACAATCTGAGTACCGTTAAGCAATGGATACAGCTAAGCAAATAAAACTTGGTACATTAAAAAATGGATGTCATTATAAACTAATTTCATGCGCTCACTTAACGACGAAATCAGATAACGAAAAAGTTGCTACAATAAAACTTTGAACACAGATTACTCTAAAGTAGGGTTTTGTTACATAGCCAGTTCACCTCCTCCAAGTACTTGAATTTACAAAACGCGCTGTCTATTACACTCAAAAGCAGTTATAAGACATGCATGTCAAAATGCAATAATTTAATATTGATTAGAATTTGCAAAACTATTTTTTTCTTTAGCCAATATTGAGCGAAAATGTATTTCTTCAAAAGACACAAATAAAGACTAGACTGTTAGGCATTTTAACTGATAACGCTTATAACTTGAATCCTAATTCAAGCAAACTTAAAAGCCAAAAAGTTTTATTAGCTTAAAAAACGGGGCTTTTTAATTAAACTATGTAAAGAAGAAATGAATTCTGGTCAAAAACCACCTTTTAAACTGATTCGGATACCTTAAGCATTTATTTATACGAAGGGAAAATTATTCAACATATTACGCCGTGAAGAGAGATAAAATTTTATTTCTTCTTTCACCAGCTTCCTGCTCTGTGTTGTTTACCTTGTGTGATTTGTCGCAATAAAGCATTAAATAAATTCAATCTTTTCAGTATAATCCAACAATTTACATAATCTAATTTTTCTATTGTAATACAAAATCTGAAAGTCACATGCGCATAAAGTAATTCCTCAATTAAATGCGACAAACAATGGCGAAATGCTGCCCTTCTTTACCGTATACTGTGGATTATGTACAGAACATTGTAAAAAAAGAAGGAAAAAAACGAAGAAGAAAAGAGAAAAGACGGGAATTCTTTTGCTCCAACCAGTATTGAAGAACTAGTCAAATTATGAAGTCCACCAGTGCACGACAGACTTCGCACGCAAAAACAGAAACAATGCAAACGTTCTCACTCTATTATAGCTTGACAAATGACAAAAAATTCAGGGATAGTGGCCACAGTTGAAGAATTTCACTTTTCCTTTTGTCGTAAAGCAGATGGTAGTTTTGTGTTGCTATCCAATCAACAGGGCCAGATTCAAAGCCACGGCCGCACGTGTAGAAAGGTCCCATGTGTGTACCTATAAAAGTTGAAAAAGAATCTACTCACGTGAAAATTTTTGCTTCACTCAACTTCTAAGCGCCCTGTGATACATAGAGAGTCATGCAACATTTTCAGCTGATTTTCGAACTCTTCGTATTTAAAGCTAAAGTAGAAAGAACAAGTCAAGGTTTCATTTGTAAATTTAAAATGCACGTGCTTAATTTGTGTCATTTATACTAAGAATTCGAAGCAAAATAACTGCTGATAGGCATTTAACTGGACAGTACTTGTTACTTTAGCTTGCAAATAAAAATAGTTCGAAAATCAACTTTAAACGTTATGCCAGTCCCCATGGAATGTGATCCTTTTTGGATGAACATTTTGTTTAATGTACTTCACTCCACCGCTGCATAATCTTAATTTTGCTTATTTTCAATTCAAAATTCTAATATTCAACTCTATTACGGTTATACATTAAAATTGTAATAGTTATAATTAAAAAAAAAAGCACTGTGAAGTAATAACGGCGGACTAGCTTTGCTAAGAAGAAAAAAAGTCCAAATTTCTTACAACTGGTTGCTGAACAAATTAGACAGGTATGTCGAAAAAAAAATCACCTAACAACGAGCAGTTATTTTTCCACTTTCCGAATTCAAAACTGAAATACTAGGTTACGATGCGGAGATTTGGACACAAGCTTTTTTGAAGGGGAAAAAAAAAAGTTTTCGCTCAACAGATTCTATTAGGATATGTTCCCTTTTGCTTGAAATGACCTGAAAGTAATGTATGGGATTTATATGAGACCTTTTGATTGAAAAGGGAAACGTTACCGTTTAACCCTTTAAAGACCACGTGTTCTACTTTATGACCCCTTAATAATTTTATTTAGCCCTCTAAGTAATTAAGTTAAATACTTTGAAATCAACTTGAGTTGAATAAATAAGTTCCTAATTTTATTTGTATTTTTTCTAAGATTTTTTACAGTAAATTCACCCATGAAAATTTCTAAAAACGGAGTTTCACGTCACGGCCGAACAAAATAGACTGGATTTTTTTTTCCGTTTGGAATTCTAGGGTCTAAGGGGTTCGGTTAAGGAAATCCGAACAATTTAGAAAATTTCAAAATGTTCCCTGTCAATAAATTAATAAATTACTCTTCAAATGTAACAGTTTCGTTAAAGGCTACAAAGATTAAATAAATATTTTTATTATTTTTTATACTATACTTTAGTCTAATATAGCTCCAATTGTAAAGAATGCGAGATGAATCGAAAATTTTTTTTAAGTAATAGAAAGTCGATATTTCGTCAAATGAAAATCAAAAGTTAATCGTTGAAATCACAACCACATAAAAACAATTTATAATACTGCCTGAATTATTCCCGAGATTATTATACTCTGAAGCTGAAGCTTTTTGTATATACATTATGCGTTCATTTCTTATGAGCAATACCTATACGACCTTCAGCTATTTTTAGTTACGTATATGTACTCAGCTAAAGGTGTAAAAACAATCAATAAACGCAAACTATAAGCTTGCGAAAAATGTTGCTTAAAATATACAATTTGCATTAGGTTAATCTAAAAACGCCATTAGCAAAAAAAAAAAAAACTTTTCACTCACTTTACCTAAAACTTCTATCGTTCTCAGCAAAAGAAAAAAAAAAACCTCCATCTTATATCATTAGTACTCATTTAAAATATCTTCGAATTAAAATTTTGATATTCATATATTCTCTCTGATTGCTACACGCATTAAAAATGGTCGAAGAATTTACGATAAAAAAGATTTAAGATTTTTTGCTTAAGAAAACTTCACTTTTTTTCCCTTTTCTTTTTTATAAAATTCTGCACGAACACCTAGCAACAAGCTTCATCGTGTCTTAATTTATTTAAAAAAATGTATTTAAAAAACGGAAACCCCCCAGTGGTGTTATCTAAACGGGTATTGGTTGCAAGTATCACAGCACGCTATTTCACTATTACATACTGTTAAATATGTATGCCGTATTATTTTATCACGCTGCTGTGTAAGGCGATTAAACTGGGTTAAACTTTGGGTTATTTTATGTGCTAGACTTAAGAAACAGTTTGTATCACGAAATAATCTTGCAGCGCAGCTTTAGCAAAGGAAATTCAAATAATTCAATATTCATCGTATTAGTAATTTGAATTTTATTAAGTGCATTAAAGCGAAATGTTTGAGTCAATAATGGCAAAGTTCCTAACTATTATCTATTTAAGCTTGAAACTCACGACAGGTTTGGAAAAAGAGAATTGGTTCTTCATCTTAACTATACTAAGCGATTTCTTTTATTTTTTAAACAATTTTTCGTCAAGGTAAATAGATTCTTCTTTGAATTGTTATGTATTATTTAAAATAAAGTTCGCTTATTTATTTCATTTTTTATCTAATATTTCAAAAGTCTGGAAATAATTCTGTTACTCTCTGAAAAATGTAAACATCTCATTTGATAGTAACAACGTTAATTTAACATAAAATCTGCAAACGAGTACTGCCATGTGTTTCGGGGTTACAAAGAGCGTCTGGCAAAAACCCCGCCAGATTCTCTTTTATTCATGCAAATAGTGTGCTTTATTGATGGTATTTTTTCAGTTTATATTTTTAGCACTGGAAGTATTGTTTCTACGTCTGAAATGTCAAAATGTATGAATGTCAAAATGTATGTTTATTTCAAACACATGACTAGCTTTTATTGAAATTGTTTCTGAATTCCTCAGAAAGATTCCAGGCTAATTTCAGAAGAATGTCTGACTTTTAGTGGGAAAATGTCCTACTTTTCGTCAGGTATATTACTGGCAGAATTTTGTCGCTCGCATTAGCTGTCTATTATTTTTCAGGAGCTTTTCGGAATTATTTTTTTAGTTTTGTAGGAATTTTGCCAGACTGCACAAAATCTTTTCATTACTAACGTGAAAATTTTCGAAGGATCAAATTTCAATGTTCTGACTACTAACATAACTTGTGAGAACAAATAATCGGACTTCATTTGAAACGAACACAGAATCAACTTTTCCAATCCGTTTTCGATAAAAGAATGCTCTTAGTCATCGATAATAACATTTAATTTGATCAAAAGCTTTTAAATCTTGAAAAATACGAGCAGGATAACTGTGATACTCCAATTTATTCAGAGCTCTGTGAGAAATTCCATATGGTAAATCCATAAGTGATCCCAATTTTCTGAGATCTTTTGAATTTGAACGCAGTATTTTGCTTTTCACTTTTTATATTCCGTGTTGACTGAGTAGAGATGGACATCAAATTTCTCCAGTTTCCAACATTTCCAGTTTTCCGCAAACCAGATATTCATCAATATTTTCGTCTTGTTGGGTACAGAAATACCCAGAGAGCAATTATTGATAGTCTCAATGACGGTTTCAAACTAGTAAATAGGAAAACTTTGCTCAATATAAAAATTCATTCATCTTGGAGGAAACAAAATCGGCATTGGACAAACTAAAAACTACTAAAATGTCAGTGCACATAGAATACGAAAATAACCAGAAATTCTGTCAAGAACTAAACGAGCCTACTTTCTCGTATACCAACATCGACATTCTAGCATCTTCTAGCATCTTAATTATCTAAGGCTGCGAATTATGTCAGACTTTTTTAGCATTTAAAGCTATTTCTAAAAGCAAATTATACCCCTCTCATCTGATAAAATATAAACGTAAAATTTGAATAAAGGAATAAATAAAGTTGTAGCACCTTTTAAACATTTCAGGTAATATATTTCTTAAATAGAAAAATTCCTTAATCGGTTTCAAAAAAGAATTAAAAATAGAAAGCACCTCAAAATACATTTTACCGAAAAAAAAAAAATAATAATCCGTTGCCAATCCGTAAAAATGAAAAATGTATTCTTCAGAAATTACATGAATAAATAATAAAATTCTCTTAAACGAATAACTTTTGTTAGAAAAAAATCATTTGCCAAAAAATAAATAAATAAATAACTAAACTAACAAAAAATCGTCTGGCACAGCTCTTTCTTTTAAAAGTATGAATCAGACATTGTTTTTTCCCAGCCTGAATTTCTACCATGTTTTCTGAGTCAGAGTTAGAGTCGAAATTCTGAGAAATAGTAGTCAGTCGGAGTTGATAGGCGGAGTCAGAGTCAAAGGATTTAAAATTCTAATCGAATGAGTCGCTCTTTTTTTCCGAAACTGCATTTCTGCTATGGCTGCGGAGTCAGGAATATGGAGTCGGAGTCGAAGTTTCTAAAATTCTAAGAAAAGGAATCAGTCATTTTTTTCCCGAGCCTGTATTTCTGCCATAGCTGCGAAGTCGGAATCAGAGTCGGAGTCAAAAAGTTGGAGTCGTCAGTCGGAGTCCATAGGCGGAGTCAGAATCATAAGTTCTAAAATTATCATTGTAGAAGTCCGTTGTTTTTTAGGAGTCTGCAATTCTGCCATGGCACCAGAGTCGGTGTAGAGTTTTACATATCACAATAAACAAATTAATGTGCAAGAAAAATATTGTCTTTAGTCTCCCCCACCCCGGCCACACCTTGCCCCCTTCTTGAGCAATCAGGCTCCGATTACATAAGTGAGTGAATCCAATATCAACTCTGAGAATTCATCCACCCCTACTGATAAAAACTTGCCCATGGAAAACAAGAAATCCTGGTGTGTTGAATTTTTAAAACTAGTTTTTTGCACAATTAACTTTTTGCGACTTTCTAATCTTTATTCCTCAATCTCTCGAATTTAGCTTTTTCTAGTGAGGCGCATATTCAACCATGCAGTGAATTCTTCTGTTTATTTTGCAGCATTTCGATCTCAAAGTGATGTTACTAATTTTTGCAATGCGTGAGGAAGCGCGATTATGGTACATGATTTAATTCCTCCCAATGATTGATGCATTATTTCAAACGGTGTAATTAATCGCAGTCACCTTGCGCAAATAAGCATGTCGTATTTATTGCATTAATGAACGCACATTTTGAATCGTTAGCTTTTTATACATCATGCAAATCGACCCCCGAAATATTCGCTCGGCGGCTGGAACAGAAAAAAACTTTAAACAAAAAATTGAATACCAAATAGTTGGTCTCCACAAAGCGTGACGTCAGTTTCGTTTCGCATCGTATATCAAGTGATTGACAGGCACGTATTAGAAGAGGCACAATGCGGAGGCGGAACTCGAAATCTAATTGGTCTAGAGCCTGTCCATCACAAGCAAACAATGACCAAAAAGCAGTAACTTATTGGTTATTGACAGCCGAGGGGCGGATCAATGACGTCACGTACCCAATGGCGTGATGAATGGACTCAAGATAGCGTGTTATTTTCGCATGGCGTGCATTCTCATGCGTACATTGTATTCTGGCGCTAACTCTGTGAGCAATTTATATATTTTTTAACCCATTCTTTTCCCCCTCCAGCATAATGTGCTGAAAAACAGCGTCTACGCTTTTGGAAAAGATTGAGTTCGCTTTAATTTAAACACAGGAGGTCAGATAAATAGAAAAGAATTGAATCAACAAGGAACTAGGATGTAACGAATTCCATGTTTTTACCTTTACCATTATTGCATTAAATGATAAAATAAATTTGATGCTGACGCAATTTTTATTCAAGTATTTCTGCTCTAATGCTTTTTTGAATATTGCTACAAAAGACAGGAAATGATGAGTTACAAAATAGTAAAAGTATGAAATATTTCCTGAAACCATTATTGAGATTTTTAGTTTTTAAGTTTTGGGATTAAAGAGTTTCATTTTGTTTCTTCTTTTTTTCTTAAAAAAATGCTTTGAAATGTAGGTATTTGTTTTTTCATTTTTATAATTCAAATTTAATTTCTGATATATTTAAAATTTTGATAAAGCGTCTAAAAGTCGAATGAGGAAAAATTTTAACTTTTGTTTATTTTTAAAAATAAGTGGTGCAACAAATAAGAGGGTTCTTTTTAGGCTTATATATTGAATAAATATTACCTTATTACAATTTGTTTGACATTCCTAAAATGTTTTTATAATAAAAGATGTTGCTAGATTTATTATTATTTTTTCGGAAATATGTACTTTATAGTAAAATTTCTATCCCAAGTCATTTTGTTTTATCTGATTAGTTTTTAATTTTTACATGATTTTCTCTTGAACTTGAGGGTGATTCTCCAAAAACCTGACGTTTTCCAAACTCAAGTTCTACAAAAATAAAAGTCTTTAAAAAATTATCGTTTCTCTTTGTTAGGTGTATATTATGAGAAAAATAGAGGGAACTCACTTTAAGTCTTGTATACCTTTCTAAAGAGGGGTCAAATTTTTTCATACGAGGAGAGTGACAGAAGCACCCGCGGAAACAAAATAATTTCCATCATGGGTTATCAAAAAATGTAAAACATTTTTTTTAAGAAATAACTGTAGCCTGAATCAAAAAGTATGTTTATTACTTGACAAACCAAATTGACAACCCTATTTAAAACCTCCCTTATCAGACTCTCGAAACAGGACGCATTTCTTTGAATCCCATTCACTTTAAAAAGTTGTTCCGCATTGTTCACTATTAATAGCTGACACTATGAATAACAAAGAGTTATTATAAAAAAAAATTATATATATATATATATATATATATATATATATATATATATATATATATATATATATATATATATATATATATAAATTAGGGTGTCCCAAAAAAAAAAAACGAAAGTCGGAATTTTGTAACGCATACCCTCTTATTTTTTTCCTTTTACATCAAAACAATTGTAAAAAAAAGTTTCGTTCAATTTGAACAACGGTAACCCGTGCCGACTTGCGTCCGAAAGTGCGAACTAGCCCTTTTTCACTGGACCAAATCGAAAAAAACTTTTTTCGGAAATTCAAAATTTCATGTTGATAAAACGCTTACCCTAGATCCCAACATGTCCCAAAAAATCATTTATCCAAATTAAAAAGTATTTAGGTACCCCAAACGAGGTTTAAAATTCAAAATTTTCTTCAAAAAATAGCTTTTTTTCTATGTATTTTGTAAACAACGAAAGATAAATTTTAAAAAATTATCAAGATGAAAAATATGAAGCATAAAGTATATAATTAGAGCTAAATAGAAATTTTTTCTCTCATTTTATATTTATTTCTCCCGGAAATTACTCAAAATTAAGGTTTTTTCAAGTTTTAAGTTAATTTTTTCTATTTAAAATACTACTACATTTTTTTTATAATTCATCTGAAAGTATGTTCTTTAGAGATTTTGGAACTTGATATTTTCTTTAAATGTATCTAATTTAAAATAAATAAAGAGTTAAAATAAATTGAAAAAAAAAAAAAACTATGACAGCGATTTATTTACAACATATATTTACTACAATATTACAGTACAATAAACATTACTAAACATACTATCGTTTTAATGTTTGTTTATTGCAGTCAGAGTATACAGGGTGTCCACTCCAATCGTGGACCAATAGCTAATTTCTAAACCGTTAGAGATAAGCATAGAGTTTATTTAGGAAAAAATCTCCAAATTACGAAAGGAATTTTGGGTCTATTCAATGTTTTTCAAAAAATCAAATTTTGAAAGAGTTACGAAATTTAAATTTT
Source organism: Uloborus plumipes (assembly GCA_038373865.1). Classification (NCBI taxonomy): domain Eukaryota; kingdom Metazoa; phylum Arthropoda; class Arachnida; order Araneae; family Uloboridae; genus Uloborus; species Uloborus plumipes. The sequence goes on along the minus strand of JAXGGA010001714.1, from coordinate 25,413 downwards.
TATACAGCCCCCCAGTCCTATCAATCATATTTAGTAAAACATTCTTGACACTATAACGTTTAAAACTTAAAAAAAATCACTGTTCTACGACAAAAATTGACCGAGTTATGACGTTTTGAAAAATCAAGATTTTGAATTCTTTCGCATACGGTCCCTCTCGATGACGTCATGAAACAATGCAAAATCTTGATTTTTCAAAACGTCATAACTCGGTCAATTTTTGTGGTAGAAGAGTGATTTTTTTTAGTTTGAAACGTTACAGTGTCAAGAATGTTTTACTAAACATGATTGATAGGACTGGGGAACTGTATAAAAATTTAAATTTCGTAACTCTTTCAAAATTTGATTTTTTGAAAAACATTGAATAGACCCAAAATTCCTTTCGTAATTTGGCGATTTTTTCCTAAATAAACTATATGCTTCTCTCTAACGGTTTAGAAATTAGCTATTGGTCCACGATTGGAGTGGACACCCTGTATATTTCGGTGCTCTTGGACGCAACACAACAAAAATTGTTTTTGCTCCTCATCAACTGTTAGCAAACCATGACAGTCCTGCATCATTTTTACAGCTATTTCAGCTGTATCATTTACTGGTCTAAACACTGAGACCATCCTTTTTCCTTCAAGGAATTTATTCGCCCATAGAGAAGGACTCTCATTGAGAAAACTGTCATCAATTTTGAGCCTAGTAAGCAAAGGCTATCTTTTAAATGATATGAACTTATCAATTGTTTTCTCTGCAAAATAATAAAATAACAGGTAAAAAATGCACGATATGAGGAAGTAACTAATTAAACAATTAGTTACTTCCGCCCCCATATTTTTCGATTCGGCTCAGTACACAAGTACTAGTTTACACTTTCAAGCACAAGTCGGCATAACTTGTAATTTTTGAAATTACAATAAACATTTTCGACCGTCATATTGATATTAAACAAACATTTATTCAAATTTTTTAAAGAAATTAGGTTCTCAGCACGAGGCATAAAATTTATATATTTCTCTAACTATTAGATTTTTTTTATTTATTTATTGCACCATTTGTGAATTTGAAATTGCAGATACACTTAAAGAAAATATCAAGTCCCAAAATCACTGAAGAACAAACTTTCAAAACAGCATTTGCAGATGAATAATAAAAAAAATGTAACAGGGGAATGTGTGGCAAAGTGAAATGGTGAAATATTTTCCCAGTTTGCAGTGTAACCTATCTAGCAATATTTTAACTAAGTTCCTAGACAGATAGTAAATTCCTGTCAAAAAATAAGTAGCTCCAATTATCAACAAAAAAATTACACAAGCCATTTTAAAAATTTGATACCTTTATTGTAATATTCGTGGTTTTTCAAAAATATTTCTTGTTATTAAAAAGTAGTCTTGTTATTAAAAAGAATTTTGTAATTATCATTGAAACTATTAATTGAAAACTACTGATATCCAGTGCAGTCCTTATTTAGTTAAAATTAGGCATTTTTTTATTTTTAATGTTCAATGTAATTTGTACACGCGGGGCAAAGTGAAAGAGTTCATTTCGTGTACTTATTCATTCATTTATTAAATCACTCACGTATTTCTTCATTTATTAATTCATTTATATTCTTTTACTTAATTATTTACTCATTCATTAACTCATTTTCTTATTCGTTCTCTACTTCATTCATTTATTTATTTTTTCTTACACATTAATTTATTTATTCATTTACTTGCTCATTCGTTTATTTTTCGTTAGTAATTATTTTTTCTTTTATTTACGCATTCATTTGATGAAAATTACTGTTAATCGTCGAATTGAAAAATTTTCATAACAAAAATATTTTATTTTTCACTTTGCCCCATGTTTTTTTGAAGTGAAAATTTTTCACATTTTTTTAAAGTTCAAAATAACTGCCAAAGATGAAAAATAATATTTCAACGAAAGTATTATCAAAAAAACATTATTCCTTCTTTATGTACAAAAATTTTTAGAACAAAATTCCCATTTGTTCCTTTTGAAGTAGGCAAGTAAACTTAACTATTTCACTTTGCCCCACATGAAAAATGATCAAATAAGCTTTGTGCTGAAATATAATTGAAATTAAAAACCAACGTAAATAAAGCACAAATTAGGTAGAAAGTACAGCATGTACTGCGTACATGCTGTACTTTCTACCCAATTTGTGCTTTATTTACGTTGGTTTTTAACTTCATTTGTAAAAAAATGTGGTATTTAAAGTGGAAAAATTTAACTTAAAACTTGAAAAAACCTTAATTTTGAGTAATTTCCGGGAGAAATAAATATAAAATGAGAGAAAAAACTTATATTTAGCTCTAATTATATACTTTATGCTTCATATTTTTCATCTTGATAATTTCTTAAAATTTATCTTTCGTTGTTTACAAAATACATAGAAAAAAAGCTATTTTTTGAAGAAAATTATGAATTTTAAGCCTCGTTTGGGGTACCTAAATATTTTTTAATTTGGATAAATGATTTTTTGGGACATGTTGGGATCTAGGGGAAGCGTTTTATCAACATGAAATTTTGAATTTCCGAAAAAAGTTTTTTTCGATTTGGCCTAGTGAAAAAGGGCTAGTTCGCACTTTCGGACGCAAGTCGGCACGGGTTACCGATGTTCAAATTGCATAAAACTTTTTTTACAATTGTTTTGATGCAGAAGGAAAAAAATAAGAGGGTATGTGTTACAAAATTCCGACTTTCGGTTTTTTTGGGACACCCTAATATATATACATCTTTCACTTGTGTAGTATAATTTTCTTTAAGCTAGTCATACACAATGTGGTTATATTTACATTTAAAAAAACTGAGTATAATTCTAAACCAAAATAATTAACAGCAATTTTCACACTGTTTATTGATTCAAATCCTCTAATTCAAAAGAAAAATATTTACTTTATTCTAGAAAACTGTCACCGAATTTTTTCTACGCCGGAAGTTACGAAGTATTCGAGCAAAATTAAAGTTAAAAATTGTATAACCGTCAGATCTCTTTGTGAAAGATTCGTCTGAATACCAATTAGTAAATACCAATTATTAAATAACTGAAAATAATATAATATATACTATTTTTTTTTTATTTATCGTCTGCCAATTTGAGCTTTTTTTTAATTACTTTTATAATCTTAGTTTTAAACTCAACTTTTTAAAGAAATTAATATATTCTACTGGATGCATTACCAGTGATTTAAAAATCATGCTAGGAGAGTGATATATTTCGCGCCAGGAGAACACATTTCAGAACACTTTTTTCTTTTTTATAACAGAGCACATTCGAATTACGGAATATATTTTATCACACATTCAAGCATCTGGGGCCTTTTTTCTGAATTTAAATGTTAAAAACATGTTCCTAACGTATGCTCGGAATTTTTCTAGTGTAATTTTTAAACTTAATCCTTAAAAAGATAATCACTTTTCAAATATTCAATTCTTCAAGTCTGAAATATCTAATCTTAAAAGAATTAAAATTGAATCTGTCAATGAATCAGCGAATAAAAGAGTGAAAACTCAAAAAAAGTTATCTCGTTTTGCAAGTTCAATTGAAAGAATCTGATACAGACTCTTTCTATATTTTAGATCTGATAAAAATTCGTTTTAAATCTAATGCAACACTAGTCGTTAGTGACATACGCAAACTATGTGATTGAATTCTAAAAGAAACTATTTGACTTTGAGTTATTATGGAATTTATGAAATCAAACGACTAGTTTAAATAGGCTAATTGCTATTGCTTGAAAACTGAATTTTTAAATAAGATTGAACAATCAAATTGAATCTGCAAGAATCAATAGAAAACGAAGCGCTTACCGCAATAGGATAAAAACAGCTGCTCTGGTTCCTGAAAAATTAACATAGTTTAATGAAACATTACCTATTTAATTACGTTTGTTGCCCAGGATTTTTTTTTTTTACTAAATTTGCTTTAAAATCAATGAGTGATTATTGTAAATCTTCCTCCAGTGGGTTTTGCGTATCTTGAATACAAGAGTTTAAAATAAAAAATAAAAGGAAACATTCATATATTTTGTTTTTAGACCCAAAATTAGTAAGAATTTCCCTGATAGCACAGTGACCAAAATGTGACGCTTTTGTGACCCTCACGCGCGACACAAGCGCAGTCGTAACCAAGTCACCGCAACTTACGAATGTCCGACCGCGGTGACGTCACAATGCGACTTTACAGTGACGGCGCATGACGACCCAATTGCAACCGAGGTCACTTAGTGACGGTTTGGCGACCTCACATCGCAGTCACAGCGACCGATGTGACCAGTCAGTGACCTGTGTGTGAAGTTGCGGCGGCGTCACAATGCGACTTCACAGTGACGGCCCCGACGACCCGTCATAAAATATTTTTTTTAATTTTGAAAAAATAAGAGTCTTTTACTGACATCAGAAATCACTGATATAAGAACCTGGATTGAATAAACATACTTTCCGCCAACCGTTACGCTGCGAAACCCATTGTCCCACGCCTGGAATCGAACCCGGGGCGTCTGGATGCAAGCCAAGAATTCTAACCACTATACTAGACGAGAGTTACAAGAGGAAACTCAAAAAGTAAAGAGCTGCTGAAGGTCACATTGTGGTCACAAAGTGAGTCACATCCACGTCAATGTGACAGTTTTAAGTCACAATGCGACTTTACCACGACGTCAGAGAAAAATCCCACTTGCGTCTTCAAGCGTTGCTACTGCAATGCTTTTGTGACCCTCGCATGCGTCACAAGTGAAGTCGCAACCAAGTTACTTACGAATGTCAGCAACGGCGACTTCACAATGCGACTTTACAGTGACAACGCCTGACGACCCAATTGCAACCTAGGTCTCCCAGTGACGGTTTAGCGACCTCACATCACAGTCACAGCGACCGATGCGACCAGTCAGTAACGTACGCGTGAAGTCGCGGCAGCGTCACAGTGCGACTTCACAGTGACGGCACCTGAGGACTTCTCCGCCTTGTGACTTCTCCGCGAGCTGACACTCGTAAGTTGCTGCCTTTGCGACTTCGCTTGTGAGGTATCACAAAAGCGTCTTATTTTGGTCACTGTGCAATTCGTAGTCACATCCCCGTTTGTTGCGACTTTTTTAAATCACAATAATGCTTTGAAGAATTTCATTTAAAAGTCACAAATAAGGCGCAAAACCAGCACTAAGTGACATCGACTGCCTTTGTGCTACCAGGCGTCGTCACTGCAACAACGCACTTGTGATGTCGCCGCGAATTTTCATTCGTAAGTTGCAGCCATCTCTTTGGGACTTTACTTGTGACGTACCCGAGTCATAAAAGCGTCTTATTTTTGTCACTGTGCTATTCATAATCATACCCCGTTTTCGCATCTGCTGTAAATCACTACAGGGCTTTACAGCGACGTCATTTAAAGGTCACAAGTAAGTAAAGAAATTTGATAGTGACAATGATGAGAAGCCGCATAACCGATACAAACTGATCGCATCACTATCAAAACGTCGAATCAAATACACAATTACACGACAACGGTTTCCATGACTGTGTCATGTTGTCACGGAATAGTCACAAATTATCCAAAATTGCATTGACGTTGTAAGGGCCTTCACTGCAATTTTGACGTCATCACGGATTGACATTCGCAAGTGGTTGTCACTTGGTCGCTTTTGTTACTGCTGTCTGTTAGAAAGTGATTGAGGCTCTTAAAAAATTTTTTTTGACTGATTTTTTAACGTAAAATTATTAATTCGGTATTATAATTCGATCTTCAATCGGTAAAAAAATATTTTAATGAAAATTCACATTAAGGTCACAATGTGACGTCTCCACAACATTACATTGTGACCGGTCACAATTCAGCTGTCACAGCGACGTTGTAGTGAAGTCACACGCAAATGTCGCAAACGAGTCACAATGTGACTTTTGTGCGTCGTCATAATTGAGTCACGGTGTGACTGTGACGCTTGTGACTCGCAGTGACGTCACTGTGACTTATCCGTGACACATTGTGCTATTAGGGTTGTCATTTAAAACCAGAATAATGACAAAAGTTTTTGTTGTTGCTTAGTGTAATCGGAGTAAGCGTTCGTTTTTTAGGAGTCTGTATCAGAATCACAGATATTTTTTTATTGAGAGTTCATATTCCCGAAAAAGGGTATTACTGTTATTTTATCTTCACACGTGTAAAAGGAAGTTGCTTGCGTGTGCATATATGCGATGTTCAGACAAATTACTGACATTAATTTATCGCCATGAAATGCAGAACTCATTTCATGGGTATAAATAAATTTAATTGTGACTAAGGTATAGTCTTAAACCCAAATTTGGAAAGATGATTTAAAAGTATTTCCCCGCCACTTGCAGCTTTTTAATAGATTTTTCTTATGATTGAATCCTTGTTGATCAGATAAATACTTCTTATTCTAATGAAATTCATTTTGAGCATTAAAGGATATCACTTTATGAATTAAACTTGAAAACACTTTGCATTTGTCATTTATTTTTGACAATTGGATGGCATTATGAGAAAGGAGTTAACCCACAAAAACCTGATTTTGAGATAATGGGCTTTAAAGTCAACAAACTCTGGCAAAAATCATGAGCTCTATATCAATATACCAATGATAATATCATTGGTAACATTGGTTCATGGTAACATATTATGTTACCATGAAACGATGATAGGGCTTAAATCATTTTTGCTTAATGTAGAGAGCAACATGTTTTACCATTAGAGTTGGATAACTCATTTTTTTATGTTTTGTGGGTTAACTCCTTTTTGCATAATGCCATCCAATCTATTTGAAAAAAAGCCTTTCGCCGTATGGCTTTACATTTATAAGCGTACACATTTTTGCATTAGAAAAAGGGATTCTCTTAACTTTAATGTTATATTTTGAATATTTCTAAACTTTTTGATTTTATTTTTAAATGATACTTCACAATTTATTTATTTCACTTACGGATTTTCCTGAAAAATGTATGAAAAATTGCTCAACTGTTGAAGTATTTGTCGACACTATAGATTAGTGTACACACACTATAGGTTAGTGTTTCAATACTAAAATAATACTGTTAAGGATAAATGTTTTCTAAAAAGCTCAAATATTACTATTAATTGTTTAATGAGACTAATATGATTGAATCATTTATCAAAATAGTAGCTTCATTGTGTTACAAGTGATAATATAAGCATATTTTTAATTCGCCATAGCTTTGAGACAAGAGTGCACAGCGTTGAGACAGACTTTCGCAAGATTGGACGTAAGCCCAAAACATCTTTGCGCTAATCTAGACACACTATAGACACAATAAAACGAATAACCATGAATTGACATGATGTTCAACATGTGCTAGAAGAACTATCTGCTTTGTACTTTAGTCACGGCATAAGTCTCGACACTTGTAATGCTGCTCTGTCGCGCACTACATTTTTATTTCTCGTATAACAACCTCAACCTACATAATACATTTTTAATGACTTAAAATTGATCTGCCGCAACAGTCATTGCGCCGAAGAAACACCACGTGTTTAGCATCATTTTCTAGAACACTGGTTTTGGCGGTCGGTGAAACATTCTGAAACATCTAGAATAAAATCGGAGACCGATATGTCACGCAAATCGACGGGTAGATTTGCGTGCTTCAGATTCCGACGCTTCCTGTATAGAATCCTGCTCGAAAATCCTGTTTTTAGAGCACAAAAGAATTTCAAATTGCAAACAACAATGTATCTCCACAAAGCTTGTCTCCGCGAGAGAAACTTTGTCTACGTTTTGAAGTTGGGCAGAAGGTAGCATGTCAAAGGTGAAGAGTAACACTCGCATTTTCACTTATGACATTATTGACGCGCTATAACAACATTTTGCTTGGTATGCTATACACTGTAAAAAATGAATGTTGTTTTTACAGTATAATGCAGCTAATTTTATAGTAATAAACTGCAAAAATAGCTAATTTCACAGTAATAAACTAAAATTGCTACTTTTACAGTACTAAACTGTAAAATTGATAATTGACCAGTTTATTACGTGCATTTTAGTTTGAAACTGGAACCTCAGCTGCCACGCCTATCTAATTTAAATATACTGTTGTTTTTATAGTATAATACAGACAAATTTTGCGGTAATAAACTGCAAAATTGCTAACTTTACAGTGAGAAGCCTTAAAGTTTCTAGTTTTACAGTTTAATAACTGCATTTTACAGTTTTAAATTGGAGGCTCGGCTGCCAGTATTATACTGTAAAAACAATAGTTAATTTTTTGCAGTGTAGTATTAAAATCTTTTCCAGTTTAGAGGGATTGTAATGTAAGGGTTAGCATATTGTGGTGCTTTAGATGTGTTCAATCCTGATTTAAAATTGATTGGGGAATGTGGGGCAAAGTGAAATGGTTAAATATTTTGACTGTTTCTGACGCCACCTATCTAGCAAGACTTTAAATATGTCCTTGAATATATATTTAATTACAAGGACGAAACAAATTGCTCTAAAGATCACGGTACATTAATTATACAAGTCATTTCCAAAATATAGTCCCCGTATTGTACTGTTCGTATTTGGTGATTTATTAAAAGTAATTTTTATTATTGAGTGATTCCATACCAACTCACCAGAAAAAAGAAAAGTTGGTCGCACGACCAACTCGGATTTTCTTTTAATTTGGCACTCATGTTGATCATATAGAGGCATGGAAAAGTCCACATTGTTAGGTTCCTGCTTCACTTATTTTCTGAGATACATGCCCTCAAAGTTTGTCCGCCACGTCAAAATACTAAAAAAGTGATGTTATTTAATCATTTTTTATAAAAAATTGTACTCATGCAAAATAAAAGTGTTAGATATCTATGGAAACTAGTTACTCCAGGCATTCAGAAAAAAATACTAGAATGTTCATAATGAAAATTGCTAAGGTACAGGGCTCTTTGAAGTTGTCATCACAAAAACTCGATTTTGCCGATTTTGCTAAAATTGAGGAATTTATTCCAAAAAAAGGAAGACATAACCAAAGGTTTACTCACTTTCTGGTAGTGTACAGATGTTTACTATAAATGGTTACACAATGCATAACTTGGGTTTCTCACTCCTTCTTGGAAATATTTAAGCATAAAGATAAGCCATAAGGCAAAAACATGCGTTTTTGACCATCTTTGCAGCCATTTTTCTCATAAAGGGGGAGCAGTAGAAACTTTAATTTTTTTTTAAACAAGCCACTGATATGTTAGCTATTCACAGGAAAGGAGTTTACTTTTGGTTATTTCTTCCATTAAGAGATATCCTGCTGACAGTTTATGCATGTTTTTCGCGACGACCACAAGCTTTTGTTCCCCCTCTCATGGACGTAAAATTAATTAAACCAAAAAATAATGATATATTTATTAATAGCTGTATTATCTACCCAATATGTCATGAAATTTAATTTATTAAAACACTGAACAATAAATTAGATATTTGATGAAAGCAAGAATTAGAATTTCTCCGATGCCGGAGCGTTATGCATTTATAATTATAAAGCACTAAATACTGTCTTGAGAAATTAATTAACATAAAGGAGCTCTAAATATTTATATTATAAGCAATACCCAGTCTTGTGATTGGGATATTCCTGTTTTTAATTGCAGAATTTCTTGAATATCACATGAATATCAGGAAAATAAATGAGGTCTTTTCGTTTGATGTAGGATATTTTATGACAAATTTCATTTGATGGGCTACTAACTGAGCATGGTGATAAAGAGCTATTAATTTCAGCATCGAATTCCATTTTACCTTATTAACAGTTAAATATTTACAAAATAATTAAATAAATAATTTAATATAAAGCCATGCTTGAAGAATTAAAATTAGTGCAACTAATTTATTCCCATACTGGTCTTTACAAAACAGATATGTGTTGAGCACTGATAAGAACTGACAAGAATAAGTTTACACACTAAAATACTAGTTTACAGATACTATAAAGCATACATTCTATTTTCTACAAAATAATACTGCAACAAAGAACAAGGGTATCCTCCTGTTTATAGCCAATTAGGAACATCCCAATCACACGATTGGGTATTGTTTATGAGATAAATATTCGAAGCTCCTTTATTTTAATTGATTTTTCAAGAAATTCTTTAGTAGGGGAAAGTACCCCAAAACGGGATAGCTAACCTATTCTTAGCTTTATTTCTTATTGTATACAAGGTACATTCCAAAGTTAGACGCCATTTAAAAGTATACACCTTTTACATTACTAAAAATACCTTTGTCATATTTGTCCGATATTATTTATGTGAAAAATACTGGTTTCAAAAAGTCTTATACGATCCCGTTTTACCCGACCAAGGGTGGGTAAAACGGGATAGGGAATTGTATGTTATTATTTTGTACAGATTTTACTTTTGATTTAGTTTTTAGACCAAAAATAGGCTACGTAATTGTAAAATTGAAGAATTACATAACACAGAAATCGCATAAAAATGTGTCGTCTTCTTCGTCTGCTTTGGAATAAGCTTCGTGGGCCCATCCCTGGCAGCTCAAGCATTGTATCCAGCTTCCTTCTCCAGATTTCGATTCAAGATACAGAACGTTGCAGAAAATGCATGCTTCATCTTTTTCAGTTTCATCTTCTGAAGACGACGACGTCCAACCTTGGATAACTGATGATTTTTTTTTTTCCGGTTTTTTTCATGTTACGTCCATTTTCTTCCATTTTTGCAAATGATGTTTGTGAGGTTTTTTCGGGTTCAGAGTAACATTTTTTAAATTTATATGCCTGTTTTGCATCTCCATTTGGTTTTCTTTTACGTCTCATTTGTTTTGTCTTCGGAACATTCAAGAGACTTGTTTTGGCAGCCCTTTTTTTTTTTTTTTTTGCAGCTTTGGAGTTCTTTCTCGTTCTTTTTTTTTTTTTCTCGTTCTTCTTCTTCCAACTCAAGTTTATATGGGCTTCTTGTTATAAATGCTGCTTTCCCTCTTCGATTATCTTGTTTATTTTGAAGTCTTGGTCCAATCACTCGTGGTGGAGGTAGAATATCTTTGGGTGATATAGAAAATGGCAGTAAAGGGCGACAGTATAGTCCAAGTCCTTTGACTCCTGTTGAAGTGAACGGTTGGATAAAGCCTGCATTTGTGCTAGTGTTATCGTTGCACTAAGTGATTCTTTCAATACTGTCTCTAGTGGTTGTGATGACAGCAAACTGTTAGATGCTATGACTGAATTTGAAGATCCTTCGGATCTGATCTCATTTTTTTGTAGATTTAATGGGTATTAGGACGTCATGTTCTGAGCATCCAGCAATGGGTGATCTGTTGGAAGAGAGGAAGCGAAGATATATTCAGGAAAGACATCTGGATTTATATGGGAAAATGCCTGTTTTCGTGAACCCATTCACAACAGTTTCGACAAGAGCTGCTCGTTAAAATGCTGCATTGAACATATTTCCTACTTCGTATATAGTAATCCCTTTGTCAGGATGGTTGAACATCCATTTGCGAACCTCTAGCTCGCTTCGTGCTGCTTAAACACATTGAAAAAATATTAATGGAAATGGTCGGGTAAAACGGGACACATCAAAATTGTATCCCGTTTTGGGCACCCTAAAAGTGTCCCGTTTTGCCCGACCATGATGCTTTTGACAACATAAATGGTTGACCACGGAACCGCCACTCACTAGCAATATTTAAGTACATGAAATTGTTGCTAAAAAAGGTATGAAAAAAATACAGTTCTAACCGGAATTGTTCCGAATTACGGAGAACCACAATTCTAGTTGTTCTGTAGTCGAAAAAAGTAAAAAGTAAGTAAAAATTTCAATTGAAAACTTTGAAAAAATATTTCTTTGCGAAATACGTGGCTAGAGTTGAGATATTAACTGAGTATGCTGTCATGGCGGTCGGGAACCAGTTTAGCCTGTCTCCTGCGAAATAGTACCAGCAGTCAAGCTCCAATGCCCACTATCCCGTTTTGCCCGCCTATCCCGTTTTGGGCAACTCTCCCCTACTTACCCTTTATACCCTTGTTCTTTGTTTTGCAGTATTATTTTGTAGAAAATAGAATGTATGCTTTATAGTATCTGTGAACTAGTATTTTAGTGAGTAAACTTATTCTTGTCAGTTCTTATCAGTGCTCAACACATGTCTATTTTGTAAAGATCAGTATGGGTATAAATTAGTTGCACTAATTTTAATTCTTCAAGCATGGCTTTATATTAAATTATTTATTTAATTATTTTGTAAATATTTAACTGTTAATAAGGTAAACTGGAATTCGATGCTAAAATTAATAGCTCTCTATCACCATGCTCAGTTAATAGCCTATCAAATGAAATTTGTCAAAAAATATCCAACATCAAACAAAAAGACCTCATTTATTTTCCTGATATTCATGTGATATTCAAGAAATTCTGCAATGAAAAACAGGAATATTCCAATCACAAGATTGGGTATTGCTTATAATATAAATATTTAGAGCTCCTTTATGTTAATTAATTTCTCAAGATAGTATTTAGTGCTTTATAATTATAAATGCATAACGCTCAGGCATCGGAGAAATTCTAATTCTTGCTTTCATCAAATATCTAATTTATTGTTCAGTGTTTTAATAAATTAAATTTTATGACATATTGGGTAGATAATACAGCTATTAATAAATATATCATTATTTTTTGGTTTAATTAATTTAACGTCCATGAGAGGGGGAACAAAAGCATATGGTCGTCGCGAAAAACATGCATATACTGTCAGCAGGATATCTCTTAATGGAAGAAATAACCAAAAGTAAACTCTTTTCCTGTGAATAGCTAACATATCAGTGGCTTGTTTAAAAAAAAATTAAAGTTTCTACTGCTCCCCCTTTATGAGAAAAATGGCTGCCAAGATGGCCAAAAACGCATGTTTTTGCCTTATGGCTTATGTTTAAGCTTAAATACAGGGTGCGCCAGAGAAACTTACTTTTTTGAAAAAATTCCTGCGCGGTGAATTGGCTGCGTATAAAGCCGAGAGTGGGCGCATCTGGAGCGGGAAATCTCCAAGTTTTGTTTTCCCTTTAATTAGTCGCCATCATGCTATGGTCAAAAGAACAGCGCGCCTTTGCCGTCAAAAGCTACTTTTCGAACGGTCGCTCAGTTATTGCTACGCAACGCGCGCATCGAGGATTTCTTCCTTCCCAGCCTCGAAAAAATGAACATTAGGGACGTGTGGTTTAAGCAAGATGGAGTCACCAGGGCCTGATTACTGAATAGGCCAATTAGGCCGTGGCCTAGGGCCCCCCACAATGTATGGGCCCCCAAATGGCTAGAATTGCTCTAATCGATGGCTAAAATTGTTTTATCCAATGCCTAAAATTGTAAAGCCTCAGTATAGGGGGCCCCAAAAGAGTGTTTGGCCTAGGGCCCCGTAATATCTTAATCGGGCCCTGGGAGTCACAGCACACACAGCACGAGATTCAATGAATTTGTTGCGACAACATTTCCCCGACCACCTCATCTCTCTCAAAGGCGATCTCCCATGGCCAGCACGCTCCCCAGATTTGGGGCCGTGCGATTTTTTTATGGGGTTATTTGAAATCCCTGGTTTGTGTTGATCGACCACGCACAATAGCTCACCTCAAGAATTACATTCGCGACGAAATTGCCAACATACCAATTGATATGCTGCAAAGAGTACTCACAAACTTTAAAAATCGTCTTAATCAGTGTATGCTCAATGGGGGTCATCATTTAACCGATGTCATTTTCAAGACTAAATGAAAAAAAAAATGGGATATTGTATTCTCAAATAAAAAAAGAATTAAAACAATAACTTAAGTAGTTTTGTTTTTATTGACATTTCAAAAAAGTAAGTTTCTCTGGCGCACCCTGTATTTCCAAAAAGGAGTGAGAAATCCAAGTTATGCATTGTGTAACGATTTATAGTAAACATCTCTACACTACCAGAAAGTGAGTAAACCTTTGGTTGTGTCTTCCTTTTTTTGGAATAAATTCCTCAATTTAAGCAAAATCGGCAAAATCGAGTTTTTGCGATGACAACTTCAAAGAGCCCTGTACCTTATCAACTTTTATTATGAACATTCTAGTATTTTTTCTGAATGCCTGGAGTAACTAGTTTCCATAGATATCTAACACTTTTATTTTGCATGAGTACAATTTTTTTTATAAAAAATGATTAAATAACATCACTTTTTTAGTATTTTGACGTGGCGGACAAACTTTGAGGGTATGTATCTCAGAAAATAAGTGGAGCCTGAACCTAACAATTTGGACTTTTCCATGCCTCTATATGATCAACATGTGCGCCAAATTAAAAGAAAATCCGAGTCGGTCGTGCGACCCCCATTCGGTGAGTTGGTATGGAATCCACTCTATTATAAAATTATATATTTTTAAAAACATTTTACATATTAATTGTTATATGCTGCTGTCCAGTGCAGTACTTATTTTATTAATATTGAGAATGCTTTGATTTTAAATGCTTAAAACAATTAGTCAAGTGCAAGCGAGGAAAAGTAAGTGTGGCAAAGTTCGTTTCTTGCAATTATTTATTAAACAACTTTTATTGATTCGTTTACGTTCCTTTATTCATTAAATCACTTATGATTTCTCTCATTCACTTATTTTCTTATTTATTTTCTATTTTATTCACATTTATTTCTTCAATAGTATTTTATTGTTTATTGTTTCAATATTTATTTCTTTATTAATTTATTTCTTTATTTATACATTCATTTGATGAAATATATTATAAATAAAAGGGAAAATATTTTAGTTTTCACTTGCCTCATTTATTTTTATTTTTATTTTTTAGTTTTTTTGAAGATACTAATTTGCTGTCAAAAATTGAAAATAATATTTTAATGCAAGTTTTAATACAAAACACATTATTTTTTTCGTTATGCGATTCTTCATTTGTTCATTTTGAAAAAAAAGGTAAGTTACTTTAACTATTTCACTTTACCCTACATTTATCAATATTATATTTGTAGCCTATATTTGTAAATAATATTTCGAGAAAAATAATAAATTTCAAAATATGACACGGTGAAATGAGGTCTTGTTAGACACAAGAGATGAGTGTCATTGTTAACTTTAACAAAAGATTCCGCTGTGGAGAAACAAAGTTAATTTTTATTTCTTTATTTACCTAAGGTATTGTTTTTTATTTTTTTAATTCATTAAAATAACAACAGTTTTTTTCAGTAACAATATTTTACTTTTTAGAGCAACTGTTGATTAAAGTTCTAAAGTCGGTTCTTTTTCTTTGTCTTTTTTTTTCTTTTAAGTATAAATGTACTTCAGAAATAAAGTAATGTTTCCATTATGAAACTTCATCAAAAAATCCAAAGTAAATGCTCCATAAAATAACTATGTAAAAAACAAGAAACTCAACGCGTCTAAAATTTTAAATGAGTGACAATAAAAACTAATGTTTGCTATTGTCTGGCAGGGGTGCCCATCCCCCACAAGCTCAATGGCGCAAATCCCCCCCCCCCCCAAATTTTTCATAACCCTATTGTGATTTTTATCCCTCTTTTTTATTTTATTTATTTTTTAAATATTTATTTATTTTTTTAAATATTATTTATTTATTTTTTTAAATATTATTTATTTATTTTTTTAAATATTATTTATTTATTTTTTTAAATATTATTTATTTATTTTTTTAAATATTATTTATTTATATTTTTTAATATTTATATTTAATTTTTTTAATTAAAACTATTATTTTTTTTGTATGTTATTAATATTTTTAAAGTACTAATTATGCGCAGAATAGAATCGCTTTTTTTTCCTTTCAGAGATTCCAAGCACCCACACACACATACACACACAAAATAAATAAATAAATAATAATGAAGAAATAACTTGAGTTAAAAAATAAATTAATGAATAATTTACATTAAAAAAATCAGTGAATAATTGAAAATAAAAAAAATAAATTAATAAATAATTTAAATAAATAAATAAATTAGTTTTAAAAAATCCCCCCCCCCTAAAAAAATTTGATGCCGCAACTTGCGCCATAATTCCCCCCTGTGGGCACCCCTGTTGTCTGGTAATTATTTGTGTGCTAATTTTATTAAAGCCATTCAAATATTAACGGCTTTTCAACTAATTTATATTTCAAAACAATATGAGTTTCTCGAGGTTGAAATACTATGTACTTGGTCCCTTATCTGTTATTAGCATACATTAGATGAAGATAAAAACACCATAGAAATGAATTTCACTATATGATCCAGTGAAGCTTTCATTCAAAATTTTCACTATTACAATTACCATGATTACTATTTCCCAAGATTTCTATAGGATCCCGTTATCAAAACCGGACCATGAGAGCATGGGATCAACTGGAAGGTTGATTTCCTTTCAAACAAAAAAAAAAAAAAAATGAAATCAGTCGAGACGTCTTCGAGTAATGGTTTAACATGCATAAAAAAAAGATTTCTGTCAAACTGTGTAACCTCCTATTTTGTTGAAGTCGGTTAAAAAAAGAAAGAAAGAAAGAAAAGGGAGGGGAGGGGGGGATATGAATTACTTCAATTGAAAGTCTTTATGTGTATGTCTGTGTGTGTAGAAATCCATTTCTTACTATATTTCTAAACGCATTTTTTTTTCTGAAGCAACATTTGGACCAGTGTGAGTGTAAAGTTTCAAAAAATTGACCTTCTCATAAGAGGTTACCCAATCAATTCCTTTCAATACAGTCTTCTAAGGAAGGAAACTAGTTAATGCAATATCTCCGCAAAAGTAAATATATAAATAAGGAAACACACACGAAGGGGGGGGGGGATGTTTGGGCAGAGACAGAACCAGAACTCCTTGGGTTGAATTACCCACCCCACCATCTGGGTTCAACCTCCAGATCACCTAGTACCTAATTCTAAAGCTGTGCACACGTCCATGTATCTTATTAGCTTAAAATACTGCTATGTATTTCGTGAATTTAGTAGTTTTCGAACACAAACTTGAAATTTTCACGGAACAATAATTTGCTGCATTAACAAAATGTCGAAAAGTTATTTTCGTGCAGTTACTTTTCTAATGTTTCGTGAGGAGAAACAAATAAATAATGAAATGTGTAAATGATTTTTTTCTAAAATAAAATAAAAAATGTAAGGCAAAAAATGAGTTTGAAGCATAATTGCTTCGTTTGATGGATTAGTACTTCTCCTTTTTAAAAAACTTATTGAATCTAAACGCCCTTAATAAATATGAGTATTGACGTAGTATCTTTCTGTCCAAAAGTGTAATTTAAACTAGTTTAAAGTTGCTGGTTGCAAACTAAATATGCTTTCGATTTCAAATTGGTCATAGAAACCAAATTAAATATAAATCGAATGTCATATTTAAAAATAAGGAAAGAAAGAAACAAAGAACTGCTTCGCAAGAAATGCGTTGAAAGAAAATAAACTAAAACTAGCAATTTTAGTTTATTACTGTAAAGTTAGCAATTTTTACTGTTTAATATTATAAAATTAGCTCTATTATACTGTAAAAACATCTAATTTTTACAGTGTATATAACTTAGCTTAATGAAAGATAAAGGAACGTCGCTTAATACAGAGTTTGTAACATGTTTGGAATAAACACAGGCTGTAATACACTTGTAAATAATTCACTGATGTATAATGTGTTCCACAAACATAAATTATTAATTTCTCCTAAATGAATCGTAATTGGATTTTTTTATTTTTATAGCGCATGAAAACCTGAAGATTTTCACTTCAGGAAAATAACAGGTATGATTTATAAAATTTATTTTCTGCATGATGGAAACTATTTCAAAATAGTTTTTGTGTCGCTGCTGTTACGTCAGAGTTAATGTGTCATTGAAGATTAGAATAATATAATTTTATAAAGAGAATTCCTACTTTCTACAAGAAAATCGGATCCTGAGCTCCCTAGAATTTTAAATGTAATTTTTTTTTCAAGAAATTGTTACACACATGAAGGATCCGACGAATTCCAGACGACTGAGGGGAGACCCATCAAAAACATAAAATGTACAAAAATGCAAGTCTCGCTTCCACCGTTAAAAGTCGTGAAATCTTAAGTAAAACCAAGACGGTGGTTTTAGTTAGTCTCTTGAGAAGCATCAATTTAACAACTTTATCATCAATAGTATCCTATAAAGTTACTTTGCAGCATTTATATTGATAGTATCAATATTAGACATCTTTATTTGTATGATATAGTGACTTGGCAATCGCGCTGCAAAAAACTAACGTAGTAATAAAAGCTACTTATCCCGTTTCACTGGCGCCAATAACGATGCAACCGACGCCAAACAAAATACCCGCACTCGTAACCTTTTTATTCGAATTTTTAAAATTTATATTTTTTACAAGTCTCTTGAGTGTCTCTCGCCAATGAAGTCTGCTTGTCGAGATTTTTTGCTCTGAAATGAATAAGTTCAGTAGGACCTACTATTTAGAATACTTGTAATACAATATGGTGCTAGAAGACCTAATTTACGCCATATATAAGCAAATGCAATAAAGTGATCACACCGTTATTGCTATTAGACGCAATTACGTTGGCATGCGATTGCCAAGTCACTATATTTATTACACAAATAAATATGTCTAATATTGATATTATCACTATAAATGCTGCAAAGTAACTTAATAGGATACTATTGATGATAAAGTTGTTAAATTGATGCTTCTCGAGAGGCTAAAACTACCGACTTAGTTCTACCTGAGATTTCACGACTTTTAACGGTGGAAGCGAGACTTGCATTTTTGTACATTTTCTGTTTTTGATGGGCTCTCATTTCTTTTTGTAGGAATTTATTTAGGAATTATTAATCAATGTAATCAAAAGTAAATCGCTGTCTTTATAAGACGAGGTTGTGAAATAGATGCTTCACAAGATACTAACTAGAACAATTGCTTTAGTTTTTCCTGAGATCTCACAACTTTTAACGATGACAGCGAGACTTGCATATTTTTTACAGTTTATATTTTTGATGGAACTTATTTCTTTTTGTATAAAATTTTTAATCAGGAGTTTTTAATCTATGTAGTCAAAAATACATCACTATCTTTTTGTGTAATCATACATAACCTCATTCTGCGTAGAATTTCAACTAAGTCAGAGTCCTTCTGCCTCATATTTGTAGTAAGTTCAACATAGATAAATAGTTTTGCCCAGTGATTGAGCCCACTGAAGGAGCTCAAAATCTTGTTTAAGTCAGCGTTTGAAAGTTTTCAAAAGGTGATTTCTTTCTTACTGGCGGAAGCTGTAAGGAATCATCGAATCTGTTCCCTTAAATTAGCTAAATTGTTAGCAAATGACATCAATAAATAAATAATTTTTCCGATCATTAAACTAATAAAATACAAGTAACACTAATAAGACTTAAGTTTCAAACTCAAGAAATAGTTCTATCGTTCTCGTCTTATGCGATAAATTAAAGTAGTAGTGATTTTGCTATTTGCAAATTTATTGTCTGTTATATTTCTCATTAAATATTTTTCTATGTATTACTGTCTGCAATGTTCACATTTCTTTGCAATCATTTAATTTATTTATCGCTTGCGCGCGTCTATTGTTCTTTGTAATGACAACGACAAGAGAAATGAGATAGAAGAGTTGGAATATTTTGACGAAAATGACTATTGTAGGTTTCTTTTCCTCCGCTGTTGGCGGAGAGCTATATTTAATTTTATTGTGATGAAAAAATTAAAAATCTTTCTTTTTTTTTTAACAATGAAAAGTTCTATTTTATTTACCTGAGTAAATATATACATTAATATCAAAATTCCTAAGAAAAAAGGGATACAAGAAACAAGTTAGCTCTCGCGTATTAAAATACGAAATTCGCGGCGTAACAAATAAATAAGTTAAAACTGAAAGCATTTTCTCAAAAGCTAGTAACCAAATTTAAGGCGTTTTATTAATAAACTCAAAGTTTGAAGACTGTGTGTCGCCTATTAATATGCTTGCCAGACGTTCCTGTTTGACTGGACAGACACGGGTCTGACAAAATTTCGCTGTCACGGTCCCCCTCCCAGCCATTTTTAGGGAACATGGTGTATGTTTGATCGGATGGGACCCTCCGGTTACGAGTCCGACGCCTAACTGATCAGGATACCTCGGCCCCTGGTCCAGAATTCTTAGATTTAGAATGAGAACTTGGAGGATTTTTTGACCACACGATGCATGTTTAACGTGCCACAGCCTTTATTAGTGAGCACGGTGGATATTTAATCGACTGGGATCGAACCCGGGGCCCTCCGGTTACGAGTCCGACGCCTTACTGATCGGGTAAATATGGCCCCTATTTATTTCATTTCGAAGAACATACAGTATTTTTCCTAATGCTTGAAAGAATAATGACATGCAAACGAAACTTGAAATGACATTACTCAAGCCCTGGGTCCAGAACTCCCAGAGCTCGTGGTTTGGAATGGGAACTTAAAGGATTTCATGATCAGGGACCAGGATCCACGTTTAACGTGCCCTGGCCTCCATTAGTGAGCACGGTGGATATTTGATCGGCTGGGGTCGAACCCGGAACTCTCCGGAAACGATTTCGACGACTGACCAACTGGGTCACCCCGGCCCCTGGTCCAGAACTCCCAGATTTATAATGGGAACTTGGAGGACTTCTTGACCACGACCATATATAACGTGCACCAGCCTCCATTAGCGAACACGGTGGTCTTTGGTTCGCTGGGATCGAACCCGGGACCCTTCGGTTACGAGTCCGACGCCTTATCAATCGGGTCACCATGGCCCCAATTTATTTCATAACAAAGAACAAACACAGTATTTTTCCTAATGCGTGAAAGAAAATTGATTCATTGTGCTTCTACCGGCTCTAAAGCCTGCCTGTTCGATTCTTAGCCTGTGTTTAATACTTTCCTTGATTCTGTTCATTAGAATTCGTGTAAAGATCTTAGAAGGAACAGATAGGAGGCTATACAGCTCTTCATACTTCGAAACATAATAGAGCAAAGCATTGAATTCAACTCAACATTATACCTCAACTTTATAGACTTCGCTAAAGCTTTCGACAGCATAACTAGAGAATGCCTTTGGAAAATTTTGAAAATTTATGGACTTCCGCAAAAAATAATCACTATCATTGAAAACTTATACCAAGGAAGCAAGGGCAGTGTTTTGATAAATGGATGCAGTTCAGAAAATTTTGAAATAAAAACAGGAGTGAGGCAGGGATGCGTGTTGTCAGGACTGCTTTTTAACATAGTAATTGAATGGACAATGAGAGGAGACACACCCTGAAAGAATGTAAAACTGGAATAAGATGGAATTTACATGACCATCTTGAAGATCTTGACTATGCAGATGACATTATCATCAAGGTATCGTACTATTATCATCAAGGTTTGAAAATATGAAGTTAAAAACAAGTAGACTGGAAGAAAATGCAAGAAAAGTTGGTTTGAAAATAAATGAAACCAAGACAAAATGATGAAAATCAAAAGTAACAAAAATGAAAAAATCTGCATATATGGAAACGTAATAGACGAAGTTGACAATTTTACTTACTTAGGAGCACATATTTCTACTGAGGGAGGTACAGATACTGATATCTTAATAAGAATAAAAAAAGCTCAATTTGCCTTCAAAGCTCTTTACAATGTATGGCGATCTAATAATATACATACAAAACTCAAAATTCAAATTTTCAATTCAACAGTTAGAGCAATCTTACGCTATGGAAGCAATACATACATGGAAGTTAACCAGACAGCAAGAAAAAGAGCTTGATGCCTTCCAAACCAAAAACCTGAGAAGAATCCTAAACATTTACTGGCCAAATAAAATTTCTAATTCAGACCTATACAGACGCACTAATTGCAAGCCTATAACTACACAGGTAAAAAAGCAAAGATGGACTTGGATAGGACATGTTCTCAGAATGAAATCAATAGACCCAACAAGAACTACTCTCACATGGACCCCTCTGATGGCAAAAGGAAGCGAGGCCGGCCAAAACTTACCTGGCGCCAGATGGCCATTCAAGAACGAAATGCCTTTGGCTGGCCAAGCTGGGTGCGAGCTAGGGAAGCGGCACTGAACCGTACAGGTTGGAAAGCCACGCTAGCGGCCTCATGCGCCACTAGGCGTTAAGAGATTAAAGAGTGAAAGACAGGGCCTGATTAAGGTATCAAGGGGCCCTAGGCCAAATACTTTTTTGGGACCCCCTGCACTGAGGCTTTACAATTTTAAGCATAGGATAAAACAAATTTAGGCATTGACTACAGACATTTTAGCCATTTGGGGGCCCCTAAACTGTGGGGGCCCTAGACCGCGACCTAGTTGGCCTATTCAGTAATCAGGCCCTGGTGAAAGAAAATTGACACGCAAACGAATTTGAATCAAGCCCCGGGTCTAGAACTCCCAGGGCTATTAATTTGGAATGAAAGCTTGGAGGATTTCATAACCAGGGACCAGGATCCATGTTTAACGTACCCCGGCCTCCATTAATGAGCATGGTGTATGTTTGATCGGCTGGGATCAAATCCGGGACTCTCCAGTTACGAGTTCGACGCCTGACGGATCGAGCCACCTCAGCCCGTGGTCCAGAACTAATAGATTTGGAATGGGAACACGGAAGATTTCATGACCATGATCCATGTTCAACTTGCACCGTCCTCCATTAGTGAGCACGGTGGATCTTCGATCTGCTGGGATCGAACCCGAGACTCTCCGGTTACGAGTTCTACGCCTTATCGCTCTGGTCACCATGGCCCCTATTAATTTCATTAGGAAGATGAAACAAAGCATTTTTCCAAATGCATGAAGGAAAAATGACATGAAAACGAAACTTGAAATGACATTAGTCAAGCTCCGGGTCTAGAACTGCCAGAGTTATTGATTTGGAATGGGAACTTGGAGGATTTCAGGACCACGATTGATGTTGAACGTACCCCGGCCTCTATTAGGGAGGACGGTGGATCGTTAATCGGCTGGGATCTAATCTGGGACTCTCCAGTTACGAATCCGACGCCTGACTAATCGGGCTATCGTTGCCCCTATTTATTTTACAACGGAGAACAAACACAGTAGTTTTCTCAACACATAAAGGAAAAATAACATGTAAAAGAAATTTGAAATGACATTATTCAATGGTTATCAATTGTACTTTAAGCAAAAAAGAGATTTTCCGATCATTGGAATTTTGGCTCGATTGCCAAATTTAGGGCAACAATCGTTTTATTATGATTCTGTCGATAAAACATAGGCCGAATGCATAAGCACTTAATCTGTGCGAGTCAGGAAAATTGGCCATAACAAGGACAATTTGCGATTAATCCTAGTGATTGAAATCCCAATATTGACTAGGAAAAATAAAAATGTCTTCGTTTCAAGTTCTAACAGTCTATTTTGAGTTTAAAATATTTCACGGCGCTCATTTTCTCTTATCTCTCGAACGCATTATTTAATAATGATTCGATAGCGAGAGAGCGCAATCGGTCGGTGAAAAAATTAGAAGCAATTGTTAGAAATTCTATAATTACCGAACGTGAGTGAAATTTCTGAATGTTGCAATTTTTTCTTCCATTACAAGCTAAACCCTATATGCAGTAAAAATTTTAGGTTCGTGTGACTGCTAGAAGTCAAAAATACTTTTGATTACATCATCTTAGTTTTCACGAATTTTGACCCCTTGTAACTCGTAAACTATTCGAGTAAATGAAATTTAATTCGCAGGGATAACTCTCTTAGCCTCTAAAAACTTAGGTTTCTAGCTTTATTTACAACAAAGTTACAGGGCGTCGAAAATGGCCTGAGTTGCTTTCTGTAAATATAGTACTGCTGTGCGCTTGTTTGAATGATCGACTTGGCTTGTATTTGCTCGACTTGGCGGTAGCACAGCCGTGCTCCCAGATATCAGTTGGAATATAATTTTAATGCAACGCATTTTATTTTTTTCTATTAACCTCCAACTGACGAATAAATTGATAGATCATAAATAAAGTAATATTTGCTTATAAAATTTCATATCCTTCAATAATCAACATTTTCCAACATTGCTTCTAACTGCATATTATTATCATCCTTATCCTTATAGAGTATACGTGTCTGGCTCATTCCACGTCAAATCGCCTAATTTAAACAGTCGGCCATGCCGTCATGTCTCGGATTTTGTTCAATATTTTTTTACGGATAAATACCTATGAGATAAACTTAAATTAATTTTTTCAGATTTTTTGAATAAAAATTTAGGGTTGTAGAATTTTTTGAAATCTTGATTTTTTCAGAATTTTTGCTTTTTTATTTTTGGTATGCATTTTGAAAAAGCTCTATAACTTCCTCATTTTTCATTCAATTAAGCCAGTTTACGTAGCATTTTAAAGCTAATTATTTTCTATATTTCTTCAATATTAGTGCCAAAAATGAGATTGTGAAAAATAGAATTATGCCAATGGTCGTCTGAAGTCAGATTTTGTGTTTTTTCAATTGGTATGTTCAATAGGTCATATCTCCGGAGTACCAACTAAGAACTGCCCAATTTTTTTTTCAGTGATGACAACATCATATACTTTTTATGTATAAAAAATTAGGAGGGTGTTTTTTGTTGTTTTGGAATAAAAAAATCAAGTGTGTTTTTTCAGTTGGTATGATCAATAGGTCATATCTCCGGACTACCAACTAAGAACTGCACGACACTTTTTTTCTGTTATGAAAACATCATACCCTTTTTATGTATAAAAAATTAGGAGGGTGCTTTTTGTAGTTTTGGAATAAAAAAATCAAACGTGTTTTTTTAGTTGGTATGATCAGTAGGTCATATCTCCGGATTACCAGTTAACAACTACGCCATTTTTTTCCATAATGAAAACATCATGATGTTTTTATGATCAAGAAATTAGAACGATTTTTTTTTGTTATTTTGAAATAAAAATATAACATGTTTTTTTCAAAAAACTTTACTTTAAAATCAACTTTTGAAACTTAAATTTGAGATTCACTCAGCATCACACGTCACAAGCAGATGAAAATGTATCCTATTTATTACATTCAAATACTTGATGGTAGTTTTATATTGTTCTATTTCTTTCATGCTTTGGTAGTGAAAAGTCGCTGCATATTTATTTTACTCTTCAGTAATTATTTGCTAGCCACTCCATCAACCGATAGGAATTACGATAAAGTAAACTGAAATGTCTTTAAATATACTTTCATTCACAGTTTGACAAAGAAAGACTCGCGAGCTCTTGGTGGTTGGAAAAATTTTATATTTGGTTTCCATTATTCTGAAATCTACGTAACATTTTATAATTTGTTATCAAATGAAAGCATAAACATTTCATGAATAACAATCTTTATTTCTACGATGTTCCGACAGTGGCAACAAAAAGTTTTTCAAACACAGAAACCTTCTTCACTAATATACTCTTCGTGTTTAATTACTTGAAGAAGTGATTCTCTCTGCTGCCTACTATTCTTAAGGCTCTTTCATATCTTTGCTTTAAAAAATCTTC